>JAQGAU010000193.1:0-35146 GCA_034698045.1 Paramacrobiotus richtersi
TTGTTCTTTATGTTTTGGAATTTGTCTTGTGTCAACATAATTTTCTGGGCTATTGGCGAATAAATAAAAAAATGTAACTAAGTCTGCCGGGACTGACCAGTTGTCAGATTTGCGACTTGGAAGTACAGCATGAAATCGTGCTCGCTGCGACGACTCTGCCGACGAGATTTGACTGCGCTGCTGTAGGATCTCCAGTCATCACTCAAATAACCAAATTTAAGGCAAAAAGACACGAGGAAAAAAGACAGAATCATGCGAAAACTTTTCACTTAGTAATCTGGCTCATTTGTTCCATTTGCCAACACCTAACGCTGTTTCCATAGCTGAATTTATTCCAGAAAATACGATAGAAACGCGTCTTTTTGGAAAAAGCGCTGAAAATGGTTCAGGAACACAACTCTGAAAGCGGCAGAAAACTCAATGCGAATCCTATCAATAAGAGAAAAACCTAATTTTGTACTCCAGTCTTTAAAGGTGCTGTACGGAGCCCGCCTCGTAATATCATCGGAACCGAAGAAGAACAGTCGACCGATTCGCGACCCCATTCGATGACGTACTGTTTCCCGTGACCTTTTCTACCAATGGCACCAGTCTCTCGCGCTGCCAGACTTCCACGCCATTACCGATGTTTCATTCGGCTTCGGCTGTAGTTGGCCAGCCTTAATGAAACGTGGTCACGACTCGGGGAGCAAACCTGACTCTGGAATCAAAGATAGTTCAAAGTGCCAGCGGGAATCAATAGCGTCACTTCGCGTTTAAAAGATTACGGAGCGGGAAGTTTTGTGACCAGTGAGTAATCAAACTAGCGATCGTATTACATGGAATGTTTACGTGGCGGAATAATATAAGCTCTTCTGTCTTGGAAAAATTGCCGATCGTCTGCTGCGTCTGATGTAATTGTACATAATGCCTAATTTTAGTGATAATTTTTGTCATTCTTTGAACCACCCTTTGAAATCGTAAACTGCAACTAATAAGACCTTAGCCCACAAGGAAGTGGATTGTGCTGCAAGAACGATTTGCCCTAACTTGTCTGTGGTACCAACCACCTGGTACGCGGTGCACTTGCAAATCAGTGAGATGCTTATTTTTCTAGCGGGAATGGAACATGTTTTATGACTGTTTTTTATGTGGGAGTTTAACCCCGATCGCGATGGGAAGAGAAAACGATCGCCAACCGCACCTGCAGACTGCAGTCCACCAGTGTAATGGTTTTGGTGGCAATCAGCGTAACCGCTGATCTGGAGCGCCTGGCCCGCTGTGCCACCACTGCCCTGTTACTAAACAGGGAAACGCCGGAGCTCCCGGAAGAATCATGTTTTGGTACACGATCGGCGATTACGAAGCGAATCGAACAAAAGTCGCACAGTTGCGTACGTAAACCTACAGCAGATGAGATCACAGTTATTACAGGCTGCCGTATGTATTGTCTGGTCGAATCAGAATGAGGGACGCAGACAGGAGACTTCTCGTAAATTTGTTACGCAGTCCAAATGAGATCCTTGAATGTTAAAACTGTGGAACAATAGACAAGACCGGACTGTTGTGCAGTACTCTGTTTCTACGCTAGCGTGAGAAACACGGATGTACAGCCTCGTATGCTTTGAATTGCTTTCGTCTAACAGTCTGATACTCTCTAGTCGTTCGAATATGCAGTTCGCATTTCAGTTTGAAATATAAACGGCACTGTGCCAATAATTTGTTTAAACTGCGAATTCTTGCAATCGGTGTTAGTTATCGCATGTTTCGCTTCTGTTTTGTCAACAATCATGCTAGATCATTATAAATATGCGTTACTCTGGATGCGAAACCGACTACACAGGTAAGTCTGGAAACCCGAAGTACAGAGACTTATTTCGTCAAGTTGAAACACGTTAAAGTGACTGGAACGCTTTTCAGAACGAATACGGGGTTTCCTTGTTTTGTGCAGTTATTCAGCCACGTTTCTGGTGCATATAAATCTGTATAGTGCACTCAGGTCTAGAGAAGACGGGATGGGAGTTCCGCGACAGGAACACCTGCGATTGACGTCACAATGCGAATCTTCTGAACAGTGCTAAAAATATTCAGGTCAGGGAAAGCTATCGTTCTTTATTTCAATAAAAATCACAAAGTACTGATCTAAACTACAGCAGTGCCGCTACCAGTAACGATCCATGAACGTGAACCTGCAAAGATACAGGTAGCCGAACATGACATATTCAACATGGGCTTCAAGGGGCAAATTTACTTCCGCTCCATCACCCAGCACCCCTGCAGATGGCGCCCAGCTGAGGCGAAACTTCAAAAGTGACAAGTCGTAAAATTGATTATACAAAAAATTCCTTCACAAATTAGTGGGGACTGGAATAAATCGTTCGGGGAAACTACACGAAAACTATGCTATGCGTTAGCTAAATCATCCAAAATTTCGGCTACAAACATGCTAAAATAAAAGTGTACAAGGATATGGAAGGGCAAACTGTGCAACATCGCAACATACCGCTCCACCCGCAACATACATTCTGCCTACCATAACACTGCACGGAAACGGACTTGTGCCTCAAGGTGAAAAAATACCCAGTGGGTTCCGTTTTGGGTGCTTCGCAAAGACAGTCTTTTGCATGAAATCGCAGATGTGTATCGTTACCGCATATGGTACACAAGAAAGAAAAGTCGCTCTAATGTGTGATCAAGATTGCTTACCCGCAGCGCGCGAGCAGCCCACAATAAGTGTGTAAACAACGAGCAGGTAAATAAGAAGAAAAGTCTCGATAAATTCAGCCGTGCATCAAAACTCATAAGTATGATTTTAAAACGGTAAAAAAAGCATAAAAAAATAAGAAACGTTATTACACAAGCTTTTTGGATTTCGTCGATTGTGTCGAAACATATTGTTTTTCACAATATTCAAAATTTAATAACGTTTTATGTGATCAACGAAACGAAAAAGCTTGTGCAATTTTTTGTTGTTGTGTTGTTATGCATTTTGTATGGTTTTCAAACCGTACTTTTGATGCACGGCTGAGTTTGTCGAGACATTTGCTCTTATTTACCTGCTCTTTGTTTACACATTTATTATGGGCTGCGCGCGCGCTGCGGGTAAACAATGACCTGACCACAGGGTAGAGCAGTTCCTTTTCGATCATGTGTACGATATGCGGTAACGATACACATCTGCGATTTGACACAAAAATTGTCTTTGGGAACCAAAACGGAACCCACTGGGGATTGTTTCACCTTAATAGGGACTGTCCAGTGACTAAATCTGTTCGCCGCAAAGCGCTTTTTGCAATAACCAGCTAGTTTTTAGATAGACTGCTTTTAAGATCAAGGGGCACAAAGAAATGATTTTACTACATTTTGCATAACTTGTCTAAAAACTGAATTTTTGTTTCAAAGTTATGAACGGTCAAACTCGAACATTTTAAGTTAAAATTATATGGGCTGAGACCAGTTAAAAAATTTTCTGAAAGCGTAGTTACCTAGAGAACTTTAGGAGAAGCTTATAACACAGGAAATTTCAACATAATCACACAGGACATTTCTGCATAAAAAGGTAAAAACTGGCTAAGAGCGCTTATGGGTGACCGCCCTCTAGCAGTTTTCGCGTGTGCTGCATGCAATATACCTGCTGTGTTGTAATTTCGTATGTGTGAATAAGGTTTTCTAAGCATACCGGTAATTTAGTGATGATTTTATTTCTAACTGGCAGAATTATACAACGTTTTTTTGATTGTTTTTCAAGGCAACTGTTGAAACTCTACGTTCGTTTTTCACTGACAGGCCGGTACAGTGAAAGCGCAGCCGACGCCACACATAGTCAGAGAGCGGCAGAATGCATTTTCTCTTTTGCAGTGGTCAGAGCGCAGTGCGGTGCCATATCTTAACCGTCGCCTGTGTCCACCAAAAAGTACAGACAGGCGACTCCACCAAGTAAACAGAATTTAACAGATCAGCCACCCGACTCCCGGTAGCTGTTCCGGATTCGGGCCCACAATATCCTACAATAAGCCTTGATGCAAAGCCGGAGGGTCTATAGAATTACTAGTGGACTTCGTCCCTAACGGCTAGGCGTAATGTTCCGTTCGATAGCGGGCGAAACAGCTGTTTATAGCTCCCGAAATTCCGTCCTCGCCTGTTGAACATTTAAGGAGATATTTGTCCACCCACAGTTGCGCACCATAATTTACGCGATGTCAACGGCGAAATTAATATCAATGACTTGAGTCGCGTCGGGACCTGTGATGCTGAAATACCCGGGTTTCATTGTTCTCCGCGCTTTTTTAAATTTACGATTACATCTAGATTACAGCGATCCTTGACCTGCAACATTAACTTCTCGAGGCACACGACTTAGATGCTGCGTCGTTTCTGTTTGGTTGCTTTCTGAAACGACCGAGCCCCGCATGTTTTTTTTGGTGGTAACTTACCGTATCCGTAACACGCAGCAGCAGAAAGTCAGAACAGAAAGGCAGTCAGAATTGATGGGCGGCTCGCATCGACTGGAAGCGGGAGCGCCGTACGATGCGTATACTGTTTGGCTCATTCCGGGGGGGGTCTCGTAGTAGTCCTCATGTGACGAGAAATCATTGTCCATCCGTTCTCTTACGTAACTTGGTTCGTCCCCAGAAGATGCGGCGGTGAAAAGACTTCGAGCGAACAGACGGCAAAATCGTTAACGTCCGACGACAAGATCTAGTGCAGCGAACACATTGCTCGTTTAAAGTAGTGCGCTATGGTACACTCAAATGAGTTCGAACACTATCCGTTGCAACGTTTTCTGTTTTTTTGTTTCAATTCGTCGATTTGCTATTATGTTTTGATATGATTGTAGTATGTTTTGTGATTCAGCTGGAGTGCTGCATTTACTACAGATGACAACAATATTACAGCAGCCTTCGCGCAGACTTACTGATAAAATCTACGACATCATTGTTGATTATATATTCAATCCAAGGCTTGCAGCTACCCATTGCGAATTTCAGGGTCAGTATCTCGTGGTAGCTCCTGCTAGGTTGACCCCATCTGGTAGGCCTCCTGGTGTCACTGGAATTGGATGCCAACTGCCGTCCTATTATATCAATACTCATGGTCTCGTTTCGGCAGCAACTTTTCGCAACAGCGCGGTTGTCTTTAGTTTGATGAGCGCTTACCAAAAAAATTACAAATTTCTTCTTGTTACACCTGACTGCAGACCTGCAGACATGCAAAGTAGGAATCCAACACATCGCGATTTCAAAGCCGGTGAGTGCGCGCGGACACCACAGAAGAGCACAGAAGACAAGTGAGAAGCTACATGCAAAAATTAGGCGCAAGCATTGAACGGAGCCAGCACTCGACACGAGTGAAACACCTTGCTTGCGGTGTTGACGGGAGGCTGCAGCGCATGCAGTCCGTATTTTGAGTCCGCGTCTTATTATAATAATACAAACCTTATTTTTGTCGCTTTTTATGCTTTGCTACGGGATGTTTTGGATACAGCTCTGCCATTTTCAGTCGGATTATTTTGCCCTTTTCAATTCGTTCTATGAAATCTGCACACGTGCTTCTCTTCTTCTTTCCTGTACTATATTATCCAACACAACATAACCAGGCGGTGTCGGAAGCGTTGGTCCTACACACTAGCTAGTTTTTTGCGTAAGTTCCGTCTTTTTACAGTAGACCAATCTGAAATGAAGCATCGGGCTCGTCTGCATTCTGCCCATATATAGCACTGAGATACTAAGGGCTGTACTGATCGGTATCTGTACGTAGCTCAGAATATAAAACTTAAGACAACTGGTCTTTACCATCATGAACTTACCTGTTCCCAACTCAATGACTAGGACTCCCTTACGTTTCCCAAATGCGCCAAGAACATTTGATTTTAAACGGTCCAAAACGCCAACTGCTTGCGAAACATACTCCACAAAGCAGCATATACTGCCAAGCTTCTTCAAGGCGCCATGAGATACTGCAAACATTCGGTAATACCAAAAACTGTAAAGAGAATGTGGAATCGACATGTGAGTGCATATGCAATAAAAGTCGCCTACCGTTTCTCATTATGTACAAGCAAATTGTAAGTAAAAAATGCTCCCTAACAATAATGTCATCACGCGGAGTTTTATATGATCCAAGCCACGTGTTTGCAGTGGCATTTTCGTAATGGGGCAGAAGGCAGTAGAGCTGGCGCCACAGGCTGTGTAATGATGCGACTCAGAAAGTTGAGGCCAAGCATCTTTGGCATCACATGCTTAAAGAAAACGCCATCTCACCTATGGCGCCGCAGATAAAACAAACTTACTAAGTAGCGGACGTATATTAGCTTATTGTTTAATCGAAGTCCAACAAAGTCTAACAATCTGTAAAAAACAGCAGAACAGAAAGCAAATCTATCTGTTTCGGCTTGCACCTCGTAAGCCCTAATTCTACACGGTTGGCGTCACTATCTGTCACGGCCTCTTTCAACTTACAGTCGCTGTCAATTTCGAAGCTGTACATCTGCGCGTTCAGACATGGAAGTGGGACGTTTCCTCGCACTTTGAGGTAATTTGCATTAGGAAACACATCACGGATTTCTGATTCCGTTGGCAGGGCTCCGAGCTCATTTTGCTGGAAATAGAGCTTAATGCCGTACGAGTAAACACCATCAAATCGGCTGGGAAAAGTTTCAATGCCTAGTCCTGAACATTGTTGTTAGGGCGCATCGCTGGGTCCAACATTACCGGTACATGTACAGGTGAAGTTATTTATACCCGCTTATTACTATAAAATTAAATTCACTGGCTCCAGTTACTCTTCTTCCATTGTTTGCGCTGTTAAGCAGCCTATTTGGCTTCCGATTTGTCCCGACCTTTGGATATTTTCTCCCCTTGATTCGCAAACTCAAACTGACGTTTAAACGATCGATTATTCATCCAAAAGTTATTCGAATTCAGACATATCATGCTATTTCCTGCATAACGTACATTACGTAGCCAATTTCGAAGGACATTCCCATGAGAAAATCTTCCTGCCGATTCTTGTTCATTAGCCAAGGAAGAACAGCTTCAGCCACGATTTTTGGTAGACGTAGAGCGTATATAGTGTCGGGAGCGTTTGATATAGACCGGTACGGCAGCCAAACCGACGAAGGTCGCCTTCTGTGTGTATCGCCAAGTGTGGACTCGCGCTTGCACCGCCGGCAGACGCCTGTTGAAAACTTTTTGCGATGGATGGTTGCCGGCGCCTTTTGGAGTTCATGGCTGCAACTCCCTTACGTTCTTTCTTTGGCAGTTCGTCCTCGTATGCGGCGGCGTCTGTCCAGGCACCGGGCACGTCCTGTACCTCTACTTTGTCGATATTGGCAGCTGAACTAATGAATGATCCAGAGTGTCATGGTTCGCGGTTGTACGTGTTCGTTCATGGATTTGTCGCGGTCAGAAAATGACCTACAGAGAAGATATAATATTCGCATAGCAGTTGCCAAACTGGAAATAACAGTCCTTAGTTATTATTGTGCTGTGCAAATCTCGCGTCGACTTGACCATCTCGAACTCTACCCCAATTTTCATACTGTATGTATAGGATAAGCATAATGTACCAATATTATGAAACTAACTGCGGTAAGGTGAGAATAAAGATCGTCGACGATTTTGAAATCCCATTCATTCAACTAATCAACAGTCAACTGTACCACAGAAAACCCGCAAACGAAACCAATTCCGACACAATGCATTATAGCTATTCGGCCATATGAATTTAGTACGTTGAAGTTTTCTACACAACGTGCTTTAAAGTTTCAAGTTAGATCCCCAACTGAAAACACCTTTAAGGCATCCTCGAATTCGCTCAATCCACTCCAGGAACAACTAGGTAAAACTGCACTGCAGCTAATCGAATGTCGCGTACATTGATGTTCTTTCCGACCGAACTATTCAGGTCGTTTCTGGTAAATTACGTGATTCGGCACAAATGCTGGTGAAGTAGTAGCACAGCGGTTGTAGGAGGTTGGTATTCAGGTACAGCGGTAGAAAAAGAGGAATCTGCTTTCCAGTAACGCACGGGGCGCCAGTGCCGCTAGTTGTCGAAATCGGCTAGACACCAGTGCATATCTCAGTCAAAAAACTGGTGTCATTAGGACGAAAAGCTTTCTGACTACTGGTAGCTCAGATACAGGAATACTCGGAAAGAACTGATAAGCCTGTAAACCCTTAACAGCTAAACACAGTCTAAACACACAAAATTTACAAGATGTTCAACGAGCCGCGTGGTCAGTTTTGTTCGTTTCAGTGGGGTCTTAATGCCTTGTCGAAGTGTTCCAGTTAGACGTATGGTAGTTTTATAGGAAGCAAAGCGGTAATTGTTTACACATGTAAAGTGACAGCTCTCGCAACCTGTTGAGAGTTGATACCACTCGGTTTTCTGCCCCTCCGGTACTGTTGGTCTAGCTGAAAGTCTGCGTAATTCTTGTTGATAATTTAAATTGTAAATGGAACAGTTACTCGGACAGTAACAACAGAACTTGGTATGCATTTGCTATTCAAGTACCACGTACTGCTCAGCAGCCAGTATTATTTTATTACCACAGTTAGTGTTATTACCACAGCCAGTGAACTGTTGTTGATCTCTACACGGGGATTGCTAGCACTGCATGTTAGCAAGGAATACCATACGCGTTATGTCCAAAAACTAGCTCCTTTCCAGCGTTCTGTCCAAAAACTGGCTCCTTTCCTACTGTAGGAAATGGGATGTTCTTGTAGCCATGTGAATAGGTTAGCCAGTCATGTCCAATCACGCAACTGGTAAGGTGCATCGATTTTCTGCTGCAGCGGGACGACGTGGAACAACGTTAGCATTAAGCGTAAACATTACACTACCGCGCGCACTTTGTCCGAACATAATTTGTTTTATGGCATCTGCATGGACACGATCTTTGAAGGCATCGGATTTGTTAATGCATGGTAGAGTCTCAGAACTATTTATAGAATAGATTGAGGTACTGAATGTTTTTGTGTCGCTGCATGTGTTGCTGTCCCGAACTCCCCTTATCGGTGTTGAAATGTGGAGAGGTGGTCGGTCACCCACGAGTTCGCTATCCGGATTAGTCATACTTCTTTGGTCTGGTTCATTCCCTAGACAAAGCACACGTTCTTGGGGAGCCGTTCGGTTGGGCTTCAATTGTCACGTACGTGACAGTACCGGAAACAGCGGTGCATAGGGATGAAATCGATAAACTGTTCAATGGGGGCGATGTCGCGGCTGCGCACTATTGTCGCAAAGACAGTTTGCAAGAGCATTATTTCGTTGCTTCCGCTTTCTGCCCGCGTCACTCGTAGCTATTGTTCTGCATTGATTGAATAATTTTGAAATTCGTTGTACTCAGTAAAAAATACGGAATTCATCTTCTTGGCGCAGCAGTTCAAGCCCGGAGCACGTCTGGCGGGATGATGTTCTCGGAATTAAAACGCTACTTTTTGCTTGAGGTTTTGTCGTGCTGCGCGTAAACCGAGATAAAGACTTGTTGGCAGCGTCTAGTGATTACGAGTGTAGGATACTCGTGTAGTGTAGTAATTCTACTTGCATAGGAATGTACGCTAAATGTACGAGATCGTGCAAGTGTCCGTATCGCTACCAGGCAAATTCTACCTTGCTGTGACTCAACCCTGGAAATCACTGAACCGCACTGCAGAAGAAAATCATCTCCACACAAGCAAAGCAAGGCGGCGTTCGGGAAGCCACCAGGCATCGTCGCTTGTGTAGAATGTCGCACAATCAGCCTTTTCTGAAACGCTTAGATTTAATGCAATGGCATTCAATGGCTTATTTCGTTTCTCTACTGTCTTGAGAAAATGTATTTATTAACAGCGATTTGTGTCACTGTGAATGTTCTCAATAAAAATTCAAAACGAATAAAATGCACGCACATCCGGCCATTGAATTTCGGTCAGATAATTATCAGCAAGATTTTGCATAAATATGCCGGCTGAGGCGACGAAGAAGGCCAGCACGTTTCCTTAGTCAATATCGCTGTTTACCGGTTAAATGCAGCCAAGTGAGACATATTTATTATTTAAATCAATCACCCCAATTGTCCAGGAGGAGGCGACGGCTTTGGTGTAAAGTTGCCACGCATGGTCATGTTCGATTGGAAATATTCAAATATTACTAAGCGATTCCACGAAGGAACTACCATTGGTAGTTTTTCATTGCAGCCTTTCCTGGGATAGATGACCCACGTACAGCACAGGAACAGTTGAGGCCGTGCTCATGATGTTTGAGTAAAACTGTTTTCCCGCACAGTAAAATAGCCTTGACGGCCCTATAGCGATTCAACTGACTGTTATGCAATTGCGTGGTATTACACCGTAATTTGGTTTGTTCAATTCAGATAAAAACCATACCTATAGAAGAGTGTTTGTTTGTGCTGTAGCTGCCATGAATGATAAGATAGTCATAAAACTACCGTAATAGGTTAAGCAGTGACGACGGAATTGGATGCTCGTTTACAGTTATATTCTGCAAAGGTTGCAAGTGAAATACATTCTACATAAAAATGCTGCCATCACGCGCAAAGTGGAGTATACCGGCCTATGTTTTTGTTATGTCGTACTTGCGGATCTGTTGTACAGATATGTAAAATGCACCAAAAGTAACCAAGCAAACTGGCAGGTAGCGAATTACAAAAGCTTCAGAGATATTTCTCTTAATGCCCTGAAACTCAGAATGAAATGGAATCTGGGCAGGTCCGGGCCGTCAGTCGTACCGGTAACGTCCACGACATCCAGCTAGCGATAACGCACTGGTGCGGATAATCCAAGAGGACGCACGGCCGCTGATCCTCTTGACAAACAGTACTACGACAATCTTTTAAAGCCGTTTTGGTCGCCGAAAACGCACTCGAGTGGTGATGTTCCGTTTCACGAAACAGCCGTGACTTGGATGTGTAACCAGCCTGCGGAAACCTTGCAAGAGCTTCCGCCAGAAAATTGGTTTGAATGGATTCTATACACAGAGAAAAATGCTCCGTTATTATATCAATGGAGGTTTCCAAACCACGCACACAAATAAAGCATTGTTCGAATTCAATTCACGATTCCTTGACAACACAGCCCGCATAGTCAGGCTATCAGCGGTCTAACGTTGATCCCGCCCACAGCGATCCTGTATCCCACCAAGTCATCGGCCGCTGGTCGTTACTGCATCGCCTGCGGCCCTTGCTCTCAGCGAGCGTCACGTAATCCTTCACCAGTGGTTTCCCGGGTGCACGAGTCGCTACCACCTGCTTGCGGAATCGCACGACGGACGACAGCTTGCGGTATCTTATTAATGAAAAATCTGAGTCGACTGAAAAATCAAAGCGTCGGCGCATGCCGAAACCGATTAGAAAAACCGCGCGACGAGACCCGCAACCATGGGGGTTACAATGCCATCGGGCAGCAATCGATGTTTTAAGCTAAACCTGATATGCCATATTATGTGCATTCATGCGCATGCAGTGGTGACTATTAATACTGCAGTAAACAAAGATAAGACTTCTCCACGCTGTTGCAGTTACAGCGCGCAAATAAGTGAATATGCCTCCATCTTGCTCGTATGGTAAAGACGAACTTGCGATTCATTCAACAGTTTCGACATGTAAGTGATCGGTCGCCAATGTCCATCTATGTACAGTTTAACTACAGTCCCAAGTGCTAGTTTCGAAGCGTGGAATTGCAACTGGATCGGTGCTTGCGGGTCGCATCGTGCCCGTACCGACGTAGTGACGAAAGCTTACTTGAGCTCCGTACACGCTTAATCCTGGTAGGGACTCCATTCGCAAGACATCTTCTTACTGATTAGGGTACACGAATGTCCAGAAAGTAAGATACGAATGGCCGGTACAATCCGGTTAATCCAATCACGCGTTGAATATCCTAAACATTCTTCGGCTTCGCGAAGTTTTTTATCGCTTCGACTAATTCTGAATCGGTGTGGATCCCTGTCTTGCATAAATTCACATTTTTTTGGATCTATCGTCCAGCCGACCTGTGCCAGTCTTTCCAAGACTAGGTCAACATCTATGAAATGTTCTTCAATCGTTTCGGAAAAGATTATTACATCATCAATGAAGACCAAAGCGATCTTCCATTTAAGGTTGCCTAAGGCTAAATCCATAGCCCTTGAGAGGCCGCCAAAGCCCTTTTTGTTCCAAAAGGCAGTGTTTTAGATTGGTATGTAAATAATATGGTCTTGTGCTTGTCTGATTACTTTAATGTAATTAAATGTGATCTGAAAAGGATTCGTTTTTGCAGACATACTTCGTACTCATCAGTAGAACATTGATGGTGGAGGAGGAACTTGTGCACGCCGTTTGCCACGACTAAGGTGACGTGTCAGAATCTTTTGTCGGCAGCGGCATCACCCCAGTTAAACAACCTTGGTGGAAAACGACCTCTTCCGCTTGATCGTCGTATGCAGCGAACCAACCCCGTACATAGCAGATGAAATCAGCAGAAATGCCAGTACTGAAAGGATTCTCGTTTTCTATTTGGTTACAGTTTATGACGTAAATGTCTCGCTTGTAAGCATCCCGGCGCTCCACTGCCTCACGTCTAAAGTTTTCCGTATCCACAAAGTTGACAGCAGTGCAGACAGTGCTACCATCACTGATTACCATGTGTGGAACGTTTGAGCCAACAGCAATTAAGTGGATGGCCAGAACGATAGGCAGTGCTATAAGTACCATAACTGAAATAAAATAATACTTGCCAGCCATGCGCACAGTACCATGGCATCGCAGAATGAGGCGGTAATAAGACCGGTTTGTCGAATGGCCCCGTCTCCAAATCGCATTAGTTTTGCAGTCGAAATTTCTTTGGCTGGCTGTCATTACGCGCAGCGCCGGTTGGTGATGCCGCGTACGTTATTTACTTGTCTGCATCTGTGTAGGTTGTGTTCCGGTGCAAATCTTGCTTGGCATTTAGTTGTCGTGCGCCGTCGTGTGACCTGGTGTTTCACCTGGTGACACTTCTTTTCACGAAAAGAATCTTGTCTATCTTCTGAACTTTTTTGGGTTTTGGTTACAATGCTTTCGTAGTTTAACTAGAAGGAGTGGGTAATGTCACGAGCACCCCTGGTCATGTATCCTTATGCCCGCAGGGCATTCCAGTAGCAACAAAATTAGTGCACACGCAGGCGTCAGCCTAATTCGCCCGCACTTAACGCTCACGGATTTGTCAGAAACAACTACTTCAACTGCTGAACAATAAGTGGTAAGGAGAGCAATCCCGGATCCACTCTCGGAATTCCGTAGCAGCCTTATACGTTGTCACTTATCCTGCTGCATGTCACGTCCTCGGAGAGCGTAAGCGGTTTACTGGCGGTTCTGCCTATCTCGTCTGTACACATGATACACAGGAACGGCTTTCCTTGCCGATCTGTGCGCATGCTTCGCGGTCCGGCTACCCGAGTCCATTACATTATGACATTACGCGACTTGTCGCCAAGGAACGCTGCAGTTCGATTAGGTTTCTATAAATTTCATGAAAATGTGGCCAAGAGTAAACGAGCATCCACTTGTAAATCTTTGTTCATGCACTGGAGCTTAACGTGTTCCGCTGCAACATCAGAAATCTATACTGGAGTGGCTGGAGCCACTTGCATCGTAGAATAGTAGCCAGTAGAAAGAGCAGCTAGCCAGTATCGTATTCCGCACTTTCAAATAACTCCTCCCCCAATGGTTCGGGGATCTCGTTAGCCCTATGCGATGCCATACTGCCACGCAGTGAGTGCTGGCCGGTGTATAATTCTAACAGAAACAACCGGAGGTGCATTGGACGACTTTCGGTGTTTAACTGCTTACTGTAGAACAATACTTCTGCGTGGGAGCGAAGGTAGTACGAAGAAGACTTTCAATGTAAGCGCTTAAAAAAAGCTAGAGCTGAATTCCATCTCGCCGCTCGGGGTAAATCGCCAGAGTCGGAAATGCGCTACCTGACTACATTTTCTGCCTGTTCCTTGTATTTTTAACTTTGTCGCTGGACTGAGCTTGTCAAGCTCCTAGGCGATATCCTCACGAATTGGCTGCGTGGAAAGCTTGAAAGTAAGATCGTACGCGATTTGTCTCAGTGCGACCGCCTTTGCGATTCCGCTTACGGTCTGGTGGTACCATTTCAAGGTTCGCTTTAGCGACCCAATTATTTTATTAAACGGAAGGGCCAAACAGTCAGCAAGACGTTCGTATTCGGTAACCGCTTGCGGCATTTGTTCCGGCAGATAAACGTTGTACATCATTAAAAATGTATTAAAAACACCCGTGATCCTTGCACGCGGATTTGCCATGCGTCCCCGGATCAAACATTTGGTGCGCGGTATTAACTGCGATTTCTGGATGGCTTGTGGTTCGAAAAGTGCACGCCAACCACTGAAGCATATCACTGCAAAAACAGTGGTGCTATTTCAGCAGCACTCAGTCCCAGTTCTTCCGGTGTTAATTCTGCTGCCGGTCCACCAGCAGGAGTGACCAATAGAAATCTTCGTCTCATTCCGTTGAGTAAATTCTTCTTCCTCAAATCTGCAAGCGCTTAGGTAGTATAACGTATTTGGGGGATATTTTACAGTATGTTATAATGCAGCCGAGATGTTTATTGAACTGGCACGCAGCCGTTTACTGGCGGTACTTTTTCAAAGAAAAAATGCGTGGATTCATCGTGCGTGGACGGGTGGTTTTGCCAGTAATTGAACTACTGCTTGTTACCCAAAAATCTGCTAGTTGCGCATTTAACGCTCGCGAAACCCATTTGCAGTTTTCTGCACAAGATAACCAACAGAGATATAATTCTGAAACACAAAATTAGCCCACTGATGATGCCGATGCTCATCATAGGCGTCTTCACTTTGGCCCGTTTTCGTACTATCTCGGATGATTCTCTCTATGCAATAGTAGTCGTTGTCCCGGCAGCAGACATTTCCGGTGAGAAAGCAGTAGTAGCAAACGGTGGCGAGCTACCATCTGCGCTTGAGCGGCCGTTCTGTTCCTAATAATAGGTTCGTAGTAGTTGTAGGTTTAGTTCTGACATATTCGGACCGATTTGCGCCAGGCTCCTGGTTTTCCATTACTGCTCCAGAGACTGCTCCAACGATAGCGCTGCCGTCAGCTATGCTGGCGGCCCTGGTCCAAGCTTTGGTGATAATCGGTTTGTTTTCTCTCTCAGCTTGTTTCATACGATCCAAACCGCGCGCGTGCAGCATCGGTTTCGTCACGGGGAAGACATACTGCTTAAAAGGTCCATTCGCATACTCCTTGCCGTACTACTTACGGACTGGTTTCTTTAACAGTGATTGATACGCTTCGTACCAATAGTTTGATGCCTACCCGCACAGTAGACCCGGACGGGAGTCGACATGTCATCTCCCAGAGGAGCTTACTATAGATGCTATTTGTGTCTCTTGCACGCTTCCAGCACTCGGCAAAAGTATGACCTGGTCTGCTACATTAAGTACAGGAGATTTAACTTTTTGGTTTAAAGTAACAATCATTGGTGTTATAATTAATGCGACTACAAAACGAGCAGTGCCTCTCAGTTTAATTAATGAAGCTTTTTCCAGCAAACTACATTTTAACCTGCTAGTCCAGCACATTCTTGTAGTTTACGAGATCCAGTACTGTTGATTTAATTATGGAGAACACAAAAGTCATTTTAATTCCCTGTTTCCAGTAGTTGCACAGCTGTTGAATTCTGAATGTATCCACTGACCCATGCTTATTTCCATTATCTATGGAAAGAACTGGTTCGTTGAAAAATGAACATTATTTCCAAACATGTATCTTCAGCACCTCAGTAATTGCTGTTCTGGGGCAGTCTGGACGCAGCCCTTCTTCGCGTTCCCAGCGCTCCGGAGCTTTCTGAGAAAGTTGTGCACTAGGAAAGCCGTCCGCGTCCAAATTACAGCGATCGCCTGCCCTGTAAGGTTTGCATAAATAAATAAATCCTTCAGATCTTCATTTCGGGTTTGCCCGGCTCTGTGTTGTGCTTAAGATGCCGAGTTAGGTAAAACCTGCCCGCTCTGTTCCGCAGACATCCATGTGAGACGCTACGTGTATTTCGGGTAGCCTGATCATTGATCATGGACTGGTACGTTGTCGTTCTGTTACCGCAGGTTGTTACAGCACAAGCACGTTGATTCGACATTCAGATGGCTTCATGCTGTCGCCATAGTTTGACAGTTCGTCCATTTCTGCATCAGAGGTCGGGTCACTCGGGCACCGACGTAAACTGCCCGCACTTTCAGATTCTTTGACTTTTCACAATATTGATTCTATAGCCCTTCAAGGAAAGCGCCCAACGGGTCAGACACGCGTTGTTTTATTGACATTTAAACAGGGAGATTAGTGGTCCGTTTTAACGGTGAATTCACAATAATCTATATACTGCTGGAACTTCTGGACTAAGAGGACAATCGCCAAACATACAGGGTGGAGATACAGGGTGGAGACACAGGGTGGAGATAGCGAAGACCCTGGGATAGCGGAGACAATGGAGAACGCGGAGAACTGTGATACGATACATTGACATCTACTTCCGTGTAACGCTCACGCTTTTAAGTGTGCCAACGTCCCTCGCTTATAGTTAATTACTATTGTTCATATGCTACCTCTGACCTAGTTGTTTACCTATATAACGCCAAGCTTGTTCTCTTCTTATTCAGTCATCAAGTCAACTAGGAATACAGTGTTCTACCTCTTACGAGTAAAGACCTGTGTCACAACAACTAGGTCAGAGGTAGCATATGAACAATAGTAATTAACTATAAGCGAGGTACATTGGCACACATAGAAGCGTGAGCGTTACACAGAAGTAGATTTCAATGTATCGTATCACAGAACCCAAAAAGCCCGGAGAACCCGGAGACCCTAGATGGAAGAACCTTGCCGCAGTCAACAATGCGGCGCAACAAGTCACATTTCATTGTTTACTTGAAGCGTGATTACAACAAATCTAATTAAGTATACATCCCCATACAATTTGAATGAATGCAGACCATCCAAGGTGAATATATTGACGAGAACAACAAAAAACATGCGTCCGACTTATTTGTGTTAGCATAGCGTTGCATAAACGGCATAGTAACAGAAAGCGTACGGAACTAACTAAAAGATCATGCTAAGAAAATGTTTTCGGATCTCCTCCGTTAGGCCGGACTGCGCATCTTCGTACATCCAGACACTCCTTTTCTCCCCACGTTGTTCTTGTAGCTCTTGCATGCGCTCCATCCACTGGCGTTCTTTGTTGTCGGCATCTATTTGCATCCGGTCGACCAACGCTACTGCTGCAGGATCGCCGTTGGCATACTCGACAGCGAAAACGTCTCGAGCGAAGTCAGATGCCAAATAACGATACGGGTCAGATAGGAATTACAGTATCCGCGGGGTGCTTTCTGGCTGCAATGGCAATGGCAGTGGCAGCGGTGTTGATATGACTGGTGGTAGCAGTATGGCACGGAAATCGGAAATACTTCCAGAAATAGGTTGACTCGAATCCCGGTGCTATCAACTTTTTCAGTTTGTTTTGCAAATAAAAAAATTTTTGCTTAAATCGAAGTTCGATTTTTAAAAAAGGTCTTTATGACCTCACCTCAGGGTATCGCTTTAGCGCTTCGAACACTTCCAGAGCAACATTGGCCACTTTTCCACTGGCCATTGGCCACTTTAGCAACAATTCCACTTTCGCGGACCCTGAAATTGTAATCTTACGAGCGGGTTTCACAGCGGGCACAACTGTTCCAACCGCCATGAGAAACTGGTTCGCTATAGTACCAAATACGGCCTTACCAAGAACGGTTCTCGAAAGCCATTTATTTTGCTTGCCAGTCAAATTTATAGAGCGCTGGAACACCCACGATTATGAAATCGGGTCGGCTCAAACGATATTTCATGACGCCAACGAACAGCCCCAACATACACACAGATTTCGTTGTGCGATTCTCGATATTTGTGTAAGAAACCGTAAGTCAGCACGTAAGCTGGAGATAATATATCGACCGGCACAACGCTTTCGTGTCAATCTAAAATTTCGTGCAACCATTGCAGCAAACATCTAACTCATGAGCGATCGTTTATAGTAGCTGATCGTTCGAGATTACTGTTCGCATGCAAATGGAGCGGATAAATTCCCATCCATAAATATAGCCTAAAACCAACCGAAGTCAGTTTCACGGTTGTGTAATTTTGGATGTTGGGGAACATCCTAGAGTCTAGTATATATAAAACTTTTTTGGTGGATTTGGAATTCTCTCCGTTATTCACCTGTCGTGAGGGGTATTTTTCCGCCACTTGTTGCTGGATTTTCAAGAGTTTTTTCCAGGAACCGGAGAGTTTAACGGGCTCAAAACAACGAAAGCACCGAGGTTCTAGCTTGCTGAATGAGGCGAAGGGACATGATGTTTCAACAGAGTGTTTCTTCTTGGCCAAGGTATCCAGTTTAATATCAGCCAAAGTTCTTGCTGTAAGAAAACCCAAGGCTTCGCAAGCATTTCTGGCTTCGCAGCCATTTCTTATGGCATCCGTCTTGCCAGTTCGTGCGCACTAAACTAACCAAAACCTGTAGTTATACGCGTATATGAGTAGAAAAAAGACAACAAACTGGAACTAGTGAAACCGACTGCATGCTTCTAGTACTGCACGGCCCAGCTCAACAGGCAACAGCTATGCCTGCATCTGTACGTCAAGGTTTCTGCCTTAAATGGGTAAAAGATATCAAGAAAAGGCCATCATCATCACACATCATCATACATGTCGTTTGCAGCGCTTCAGCTGATTTCTGATGTCTAAAGTTTTATGTTTCATACTTTTCACTGATTTGTACTGTACTAGCTGTTGATAAATTCACTGACCGTATTCAGCTGTGGTAATGTCGTGCCACTTATAAAACATTCACTATAACTACAAACTTATCTACCGGTAAAATGACTTAAATAGCAATACATTACTTATCTAAAGTTACATATTCAGGATCTCGGCCATGGATGTTTTTCTCCATTCATTTTGTACCTTCATTCGGGCAACACAACAGAATCGGTAAAGGCAAACCATCTTTCATCGCTTAACTTTTCGGCTTGCGACACATAGTCTCCAATAGTAATGAGAGAATGAAGTACCTAGGTACATACAGGTACTGTATAAGTATTACAGGTACTTTAGACGAAATAGCACTCCGTAATCCTAATTTCTTGAAATAGTTTGTGTAGTGGCCATTGTTTTAAGCTATCCATTTGTCCGCACGCGATATCTACTATGCCAGGAATATGGGTTACCGGCAGCACTGGCGTCGCAAGCACTGGCGTCGCAAGCACTACTGCGCCCGCCCAGGGTGAGCGACAGTCCCGCGGTGTGGGTTGCTGTCTGGATAGCACCGGCTCGCGACACCGATAGCCCAGGGGCTAATTAACTAACCAACTAAGGGACTCCGATGCTGGCTCCTTCCTCAACCCCGTGACAGGCAGGAAAGGTACTGCACCACACCCAAGCAGCTGCCACGGCCGCCTGAGTGTGCCCACGTGCACTACCGGCTTCACTGCATACGCACGAGCTTCACTGCGCCACGTACGTACACACGGGTAGTGCTCTACCAGCTTCACTGCATGCGCTCTGGCTTCACTGCGCCATGTAACGCATACACTGGAGGCGGGTCGTGCAGCGGCGGCTTCGCTGGACAACTCCTGCGGAAGTTCTCGCGTACTTCATCGCATACTGACAGACTGCTATCCATTATTCTGTAAGATACGATCAGGCGCATTTATGCCATTGTACCATTATACCACCTCCGCATACTACCTTAAAGCACTGTTATGCCTTCCGATTATTTCAAGCATGTTCTTCGATACCACGGCAGGAGGTTTGCAGCACTTCCAGTGTTTCGCTATTCCGAGCACAACTAGATCACACGTTGTGACGGCACTCGAACAAGCAACTTCAACGTTCAGACGAAGTCAGTAAATCAAAGCCCACTGACATGCGAAAATAGGTCCCCGTAACAGTATTGGCGCTACAAAATGTTAACAGCAGATCTAACGGCAATGACAACAACAGTACTCAGCCCTCAGTTGTGATAGTTTTTGTGACTTCATAGAAGTCGTATCCACACAGCCTTTGGAACTCCGCACCGCCTGCATCCTTCGGCATGGCTGTGCCGGTGACTTTGTGGAGTAAAGTATTCAGTAAGTGGACGTTATCGTGGGCCGGGATTGCTGCACTTTAGTATCGAATATCAACCGCGTGGAGCCGCGCACATCTGTAGTTAAAACTGTCGTCACATTTGTGATACGTATTTACCCACCATTGATCGACTCTCCGTAAGTGTATTTTATTTATTTGCATTATACGGTTAACACTGTGGCGTGCTTTAGATGTGCTAATCGTTTTCTTCGGCACAACAAATCCTTTAGAAATTGTGATTGGGTGTCCCACTTACTAATCTTACTTTTTCTGTTTGGTTTTCTACAGGTTTAAATCTAAGTGTGAGTTTGCTGACTCTGCACAACGGTTGTCCAGGATGCCGAATACGAAAAGGAGCGATCGCTCTTTTGATAAACCATGGAGTGTGGCAAGAACTGCTAGTTCGATTGCACGACATAATTGTGCAAGAAATTTCTCCAATGTTGGCAACTTGGCAGCAAAAAACCCGGTTGCGTAAAATGACCATCACGCGATAGTGGAGAGATTTATTGAGAGCTTCGCGCGATCGTGTATCGACCATCTACGCTATATTTGTCAGCGCCTTTTCAGGAAAGCGCGTTACTCGAAACTTCACGCTTTGAAAAAGACTTTTGAAAACATTAAATGACCATAAAACATTAGGCGAACGATCAACTCGATTGAACCTTCAAGGTATCTGTCAGCCAAAATGTTGGAGCAGAATATTCGAGCGATAGGGGAATATTGAAGGGGAATACTGGAGCGGAATAATTGAGAGGAATGCTGGATGGGAAAACTCGGTAGAACACAAAAGACTAACCCAGACTTGAAGTCTTGAAGGAGTATTAGGGGCGAATATTGCAGCGTAACGGGTCCGAGAATGTTTGCCTGGAACCCCCAATAAGGTCACCGGAAACGTCAGAAACCGAAAAGACCTGGCTATTTTTATAGTTTCCAGGTCTTCGTTTACAGCTTATGTTATCGCTGGGTTTCTGGGTCTTTTCCTCAAACCTGAATGGTTTACGTGGTACTTGCGGTCCGGCGTTAAGGCAGCCGGAGTAGTCAAGAATTTTTAATGCAATTAATGACCCATCTGCAAACCTCTTAGCCTTCATATGCAGAGCTAAACGGTTCACACTACAGTGAATATTCACTGATGCAGGAAACTCTTTCAAGGTCACAATTCTTACCGTAGATCTGAGCTTTAAGACCCGTCCTGTGCTTTGTACTGCTTGTGATCCATAGTTTGAAAGCAACCCTGAAAAGTATGTCGATGGAACAGAGAAGGCCTTTTTTTGTGTGCCATGGGAAAAGACAAGCCGCCCGATGGGCAGCATCAAATCTGTGATTGCCGAGCAATTCCCAACTGCAGCGACCCTCTGCGGGTTGCGATACAGGCTACGGCAGGACCTGGGCGCATTTCGCATCCCGATAAGTATACTGTATTCCCGACCTAACTTGTCCATTAATTTTATTGTGCTCGGCCACTGTGAGTGTATGAGTAACCCAGAGTGGTGACGTCATCTCTCTCTGCGCCTGTGGCTCTCAGTGCCTCTCACTCACTCAGCGGTGGCTCACATACACTCATCACTCAAGACCATACAAAACCATGGACACGTTGGGTCGGGAATACACTAAGTAGTGTCCGCTGAAATAGCCTATACAATCTACGGATCCCAAAGCAATGAGAGTCGACCCTTTTTTCGCTCATGCTGCCAATATAGTGAAAATTTCATTCACGTAGATCTCCGTCAGTGCCATAATCCGGAGCCAAGCATTCTGCCGTCCGTCTCAACAACGTCACGCGTGACGTTGTAGAGTTTCCGTTAGTTGCTGTGATACATCTGTGATATTTACAACCTCGAACGGTCGAAAGATAGAATCAAAACGGCTACGTAATTTTTCGGACAGACAGTTATGTGGTGCTTGTACGTGAGGTTTATTTGTATAATAGGCTTTGGCAGTTTTTCTTAATCAGTACGCGTTTTCGTCGGAATGGCAACTGGACGAAGAAGAACTTGGAACTGTGTGGAAAGCCATCGCCAGTGGATTGCACGGTTGTACTGCTTCATATGTAGTAGCCGTGAAATACGTGAAAAATTTTGCTAACTTCTGTCAGTGCAAGAGATTTATGAACGAAATGACTCCACACCTAGGTCATCGAAATAGCATCAAAATTTTTGGGGAATTATCCGGACCAGACACAAAGTTTGGGAAATTGCAGTTACTACCCCGGTATATTTCGTATCTTAAGCTTAGTTACCTTCCGTCCGCTGTCGTTTGATGCGGCCTTGCTCCAAAAAGTCCTGCGTCTGTACCATTCAAAGTTGCGAGTGCTCTGTCTTTGACTGCTCTCAGTTGGAGGCGATGTGACTTCTATGACAGCATTGTGGCGCAAGAGCGTGTTATTTTCTTCTGATGGTTCGTCCACTAAACGCCCGTTTTGACGCATCTGAAATGATTGGTAGCAACAGACGGAACGAGAAAATTCGTCCCAATTTGAATATGCGAAGTGCAATCCGCCGCTTGTAGATGGTTCGAGTGGCCGGCAATGGGTGGTTGGAACCGCACTTCAGACAACTTACAGATTTAACTAGAACGAAGAAAAGATCATTCGCTTTCAGTACAGAGTAAATACTACGCCCTGATATTTCCAACGGGATGCATTACTGTCGGTGATACATAAAGAGATCAAACAGATTGACAAATAATTTCTTTCCTGCTCCGGTCATTTTACCGATATCCCACAGAATAATGGCCTCAAAATAAGCCGGACTGCTGCGGCAATGGAGTCACCACAAAAACGTGTTCGTTCACTTCGTTATTATTGTTCTTCAGAGTCTATACAAACTAGGGAAAGCAGTGCCCGCCGGATATTATGCTTAATTCACAGTATCTGGTTGTGTTCAAGAAGGTCTGATGCCGGTCAGGTCGCAACGGTAACTAGGCAAATGCCTACCGCATCTTGTTGACGCGTATCATATGGTTATTTCCACACCGTCTCAGCCATCAGTTCTTGGCTTGAGAAGTAACTGTCCGGACAGTTTTTAGGATCAAATCTCACGTATACCAAACGAGTGTACGCGGTACTACCTAAACCATGTTTGAAACAGTGAAGGCACTGGTACGTTTCTTCATAACTCTGCGTTCACTGTAGCCGAAACAGAGCAAACTCAAACTGGATTTACTGGTCGAAATCAGTTAGAAGGGTTTGAAAAGATTTGTGATAATATCGTTTAAACACAATAATATTTATCTCCCATCTACAATTCTAGAGGCGCCGTCTGCAGTGAAGCTTAGGGGCGCCTAGATATATACCAAAACATATTGGAGCGCCGGTGGTTTTCCCCGGAGGCTGGGTGCCAAACCGGCGGAGCGACCTGCACGGCACCAAGCAACATTAATTTTCTGTTGAAATGGAGCCCCTCCCCGCCCATAATGGATCAGGCACTACCTGTGCTCTCCGGCATGGGTAAGCGGTAAAGCTGCGCGGATCACATATCTTAAAAACCCACATAGCGGGTTGAATATTTTGTTATAGACGTTGTCCGCGATTTGGATGGGAAGGTACTAAGAATGTCGCTAAGAAAATAAATGTCTTTTTCTGGTACGCCGAAAGTAAGGCGCGGTGAATAGCTGCACCGCTGGTTTGACGGAATTTGACTTATAACGTCAACTTCACAGAGCGACTAGGAACTACAGTAGGCAAATAGTTGCTAAGCTGTGATTCGACTCCAAGAGGATGACAGACCTGTGGTTGATAGGGAAGAGAGAGGATCCGCTATAGCATAGTACGAGTAGCTTATGGAAGCTGGTTGTACCAGTTGCCGAGCATCTTTCCAGTTCCGAGGAGCAAATCTACAGGTCGCTTGATAGAAATCACTGAATCCGTGTCATAGTAAAGCAAGCGGTCTTCAGAAACTCTTACTGTAGCTTTTGACATAACAGATACTTAAACGCGCACATTGTTTTCCGATAGCGCAAAGGCTGAGAATAAGTAAGAGCCAGTCAACGGTTTCTAAAACAAAATCTGCTCCGCGGCGTTCACTTCCTGATGACCATGAAGATCGGCTGCTATCGACACTGTGACCATATAAGTTATGTCTGCCATTAGCGATATACATCTGCATAGTGCACTTCTTACCATTGACTCGCAAGTTTCTATCATTTATCACAAAATACCCGGTAGTTCAGGGTCAGCACACTCTTCATTCCGTCGCCGCATCTTATCTCAGTCAGTCCTGTCTGACGATTCTCTCAGTCGTTTCTTTGTTTGTTATTTGCTGATATTATGTATTCTTAATTGCGTGTACTGGGTTGGTAGTCCACTCATCGTAGTTACTGTGTGTAGTAGTACTCCGGTTGTTGTCGCTCCGTGTCTCCCTCGCTTATTCCTCCTACAGTCTGCGATCTAGGTGCATTCTATCAATAGCCACCGTCTTGAAGTTTTTTCCCCCCGTTCTCTTTCGCATTTCTTTTCTTGCAAACGTTATTATTCTGTGTACAACTTCAATGGGCAAGATGTTTCAAAGTTTCAGTTGAACGATTAATTTTTATTTCTGCGACGAGCAGTTCTCTCGCAGATTGGAGCCCTAAAGACCTTCGCTACGAGTTGCAAAACGCTTTAATTAACACTTTAAGTAGTTATTTTGTTACACTTCCATTCGTTCTCCATGCCTGGTTTCTCGAACGATGCTATATTTCCGAGGTTGTCAGCACTTATATTTTCCCCGGCCCGTTACGATAGGATAATTCCACTTTCCGTATCTTCACGACGCGTTTCCCAAAGTTTATACCTATTTGACCGATTTAATTTAAAGAAATAACGGCACTTATGTATAAATCGGTTGTTTTTACGTCATACAAGCCATGGCCTGGATATTCACCTTACCCCATGGCCCTGCTCCCGCAGTTCCCAGTCCCGAACCGGACCCTGATACTGTCCCATTCCCCTTGCTTCCAACCTTGCCGGCTGCTCTCACCAACCATCCGGTCGCTGCCTTCGTGCCCGACCAAGCGGATGCCGTCCCGGCATCCACCTGTTCACACGGTAATGACAATTTGCAACGGTAATGGCGTCGCTGTACGCTACTATGCACAACGGCTACTTATGCGTATGGTCTTCGATCAGAACGTTGCAAAAAGGGCGGAGCTGTAAAAACACACACACTGCTCAGCAAAACGCGGAACCATCGAGTTCCATGCGCTTCGACATTAACGCTGCATTGATACTTCGCCAGCACTTCATTTAGACGTTTACCATTATATACTGTTCACGCTCAATGAAGGAATAACCAGCTCCTCGCTTCACTTGCAGCCGATTTGCTAAGCTTTGCTCCAAACGGAGTAAAACGACAAATTGATTCGTTTCGGCAAGCTTTTCAGAAAATTGCGGAATATCGTTATGGCTACACACATCTTTGCGCATTAGGAAGTCTGTAAAACCTACGGAATAGCAGTCGGCGACCTTTTCCAAAATTGTCCACACCAGCGGCACCATTGCACACATCGGGCGGTAAATCTGTTGTAGTCTGAACAAAATCGTTTCCTGATAGTGAATCCATATCGTACGGCAATCGAATTGCCCGCTTATACGCCCATAATGGACGGGACGGAAGCGAACGAAGGGTTTTAGCCGCCGCTCATACCAATAGCTCACAGCGTGCGAATTTCGTATGCCCCACTGGCACGAAGTTCGCTTAACTGTTTCCTAAAATCCTTTTTTCACCAGATTAATGAAGTATCTATCCCATTATGAATTGATTCTTATTTTGTCCGCCGCAGTTGTCGCGGAGGAACACTGCGCGCTTCTCTTTTAAACTGAAGTTCCGAAGCTGGGGGTCTAGCATCGACAAAACAGGATTCGGACTCTGGGACTCCTTTCCATTCTCCTGGATGCGCTCATACTCGTCGAACACATAATATGTGTTTGGTTTATGCGATTCGCAGACAATCAAAAATAGGTGGACGCGTAGGCACACAAAGATATGAAAGCGCTCTTACTACTGGGAAATTAATCCTATGCTGTACATCTGTTCAGCGGTCCGGCTTATTCGGGATACTTCGGCACTGACACCGTGTTCGCCCATCGTGACGTGATGGTCTCTGGCGTTTCCAGCTTTCAGAAGTGGAACCTGCTGCTAGGTTTCTGCATGCAGTTTTCATTTTTTTTGCAATCCGTAAGCAGTCCAGCTAAATTGTCGGCTGGACGCCTGCAACTCTTTTGGAGAGAAACACATGTATACCCTGACATAAGTGGCAAGCTGGTCAACGAATCTTGTGAAGGCTGTTGCTTCACCCACTGTGCATATGGGACAACACGTACCGACTCCGGATTGTGGGCATCATAGGCCCGACAGGCAGTTACGAAATAGATCATCCGGTCTGCTACGTCGGTGGTAAGTCGATGGAGGTTCCGCACACCCCTCACGAGATGTATCGCCTGTGAAAAAACCCCAGCCTTGTACCACAATGTGGATGCATGGATTATCATGATTACTCACCACATATCGTTTATGAGCAAGCATGAATGTAGTGGAAACTTTAGGCGTGCTAAGACTTCGATCTGCAGCATGTCTCTGGGCTGTTCCCCAAAACTAAATAACGGCAATCGATAGACATTTTGCGCATAAAAGGGTTTTAATAGACTACTTTCCTTTCCGTTAGAATAGCAGATCTGTTCAGGTCATGTCCGCCGGGTGAAAAATGACATTTTTGTTCATTTTCTGCATCGAAACATCGAGAATGGTTAACGGCGGTTTACATTTATCAGTGAAGAAGTTTTCATCCATATCAGGGATACTTTGTATGCAAATAACATTCTTTACTGATTTTTAAATTTCTTCGAAAATGGGTGAATTATAAGAACAAAGGAAAAATATTTTTAGGAAAAGGAGTAATTTTTTCGGCACCAGAGCTGTGCATTCCAGTCTGTCCTCACTCCTGGACTGACAGCTACACACTAAACTACGGATGTGTAAGAAGCGGGCTGAACGTCACTGTCTGATACATTCGAAGCTGAGATACAAATATAGTTACCTGAACCCATGGATGGTTTATATGCAGCGGCAGCCTTTTATATGGGTTGAGAATCTGATGAGAAGTGGAAGGATGTAAAATTATTGCTTGCAAAGTCTCTGGTGTAAACAATTGGACATTACCCTGGTTGATAGTGATGCCCTTTCTTTAAACGCTGCTTTACTTGCCCGCGTATAGTAAGCATACATTTTCGAACCTCCACAAACAAACAATTTCATTTTATCATCGTCAATTTTTGATTTAAATGCGGTTAACCGTTCACCTACAGGAAGAAAACGTAAATTCTTACCATCCAAAGCGATAACGCGGTCCGTATCAACGTATAGAAGACGCTTAATAGCAGTAAAGTTCATTTCATGATTCAGTTCTCGCATAACTGGTAACAAACCAGGCCAAATTACATCTGCATAAAGAACAGCACTGATCTGCTATCGACTGCTGACGCAACTTGCACTTGCAGAACATCATCAGTAGCCACATTAGCATAGGAAATATTGTATTGCCCCTATTCACATTCTGATTTACGTCGGTATTATTCACGGTATTACTATTTCTTTCCCTAGAAAATCGTCGATTCCCAGGAAGCGCGATATAAACAGGATCGGTACGTCTATCCTCATCTCTAGACATACAATCCCGGGTCCAGTGACCCTTTATGTCACAGTTATCACAGAAAATTATACCAGGGCCTACCCTGGCTGATCTGAATTACCTACAAAATTTATTACCGGCGGAAAATTTTGAAAATTTCTAACCGGCGCATCGCCGTTAAAATTTCGATTACTATCATTGAAATTGCCTTTGTACGGGCTTCGGTTATTATTATTAAATTTATCATGTCGGCTCCTGTCATATGTCGTCTGTACCGAATTTATCGAGTCACTTCGGGTTTCACTGTTATTTACCGGTTGCTGTGGTGCATTTCCCACACACACTTCAACAATCTCTTGATTTTTCTTTGCAGTTAATTCGTACTAGCTGTTATCGTGTGTTAAATGCCGCGCTTTGGGTAGCCATTCGGCCGGCGTTTGGGGATTTGTAACATTTGAACCCCAATGAAGCGATGAATCCACGTTCTTTAATCCCGCGGTCAAATATGTACTGACTATCGCGGGTCTATCC
The DNA here is from genome assembly GCA_034698045.1 of Paramacrobiotus richtersi. Classification (NCBI taxonomy): domain Eukaryota; kingdom Metazoa; phylum Tardigrada; class Eutardigrada; order Parachela; family Macrobiotidae; genus Paramacrobiotus; species Paramacrobiotus richtersi. Next base: position 28,277 of record JAQGAU010000193.1, read on the forward strand.
GTAAAACCTGCCTTGTCACACAGCAAAACCATATGCTGGTAATACTCCTCAATCGACTCTTTACCAACATGAAATGCACCAGTTTTTAGTTGATTAAGCGCATTCGTCCCTTTATCCGGGTAAGCCGTGGTTTTTTCCATTCGACCACGATGCTTTCGCAAACTCACTTTGAATGGATCAATGGACCAGTCCTCGCCAACTATAATGCCGCAACAGGCACTGTGACAGTCAGACCCTTTGGAGCTGGGCTACCGTGTAGGCAGATTTCGTCTGACGTTGTAGGCCGATACTGCACGATACAAGGGGCACAGCTAACGACCACAAAGCAATCGGGACCTCTTTTCCGCTCACCCTGAACGCAGTAGTCGTTGCAACAATGTTTCGCGCTCACAGTCCAGGTCGGTGAGAGCTGCGGTATCGCAAGGCGTTATTAGCAGTAAACAGAGCGATCACTACTGTGTACATTATGTAAATTTTCATCCTGCACGTACTAGAGATCAGTCCTAAAGAAATGGCTAATTCGCTAAGGGCTGCCTAATTAAAGTATATCTGCAACACCGAAGACCATAGACAAACTGAACGCTCAAATAGGATATTTATTCGGCACATACCTATAGCAGTATGTTTCGCTAAGTTACTTACGAGATAACCCGAACAAAACAACCTAATTTTTCTCGATGTCAACCTTTGTAGTAAACCAGCTTGAAAAGGATATCCATCACTTGCAGCAATAGTTCCGTTCACTATTCCGTTTGTCAAGTCAAAACACATAAAAAACAGGCAGTGCCGCAAAACTGAGCATGGTGTTAGCTAACATCCAGAAACGTGATAAGTTGGTGGTATAAGTTTACTTAGGTTTTATTTAACTAAAAATTGTTTTGGAAGCTTAAATACTCTTGGAAATTAGACACCTACTTAACAGTATCATCCACCACGGCGATTCCCGGTGGCATTTTCAAATTCCCAACTTCTTTCAACACTCGAATGTCTCCCTCATCCGATCCAGTTTCGGCGTGTGTTGGAGTATGGCCTCGAAACAGTCGATTCCACCTCCCCGTGTACACTTTTGTTGAGGAGCTTGATTCTGACTCCATGTTTTCTTGTTCTTCTTCCATCTGGGTTTCCGGTCAAGCATTTGATCCTGCTCAATCTCCATTGGTTGGTGCGGGATCGACCTTTGGCTGATTAAGCCTCTCTTGGGTCTCTTCTGATTTTTTGTGCTTATATTCTGATTTTGGCTCGGGGAGTTCCGGTCACCGTGCATGTTTCAAAAAAATCGCTATCACTGAAGAGGACGGTAGTGCCACAGAAATGTCTGTTTATGGTTATGTTCGTGAGTCAACATGACTCTTGGTATTACAACTCGGTGTTACGATATGGCCTTATACAGCCACATCGTTGGTACGTTGTCGTGACATATTCTTCCAGTTTCGGGTAATCTTCAGCGTAGATGAAATACCACTCTTTGTCCGCTTCGGAGTAGAAACAAAGGTTGATCGAAGCCGACCATCCATCTTCAATATTTGCCAGGCAATATCTAAGTTACCGCTTCCAGTGTATGTCCACCTGACAACTTCCTGGCTTTTACGACCTCTCGCATAATACAAGGCAGCTTTGAAAATTGCAACACCTATTGAAAATATTAAATTTTATTGATGATATTAATAATCCTGGTGTCCAAACATATTTTAGGAAAACATGGCAGAGTACTGCAAGAGCTCGTTTTATACAAATGTATGCGTGTACGATAAGACTTCATATCAAGGACTTTGTCCCCGATGTCTGTGCTATCGGATCGGATCGGATCCGGCCCGGATCCTCTGCACCAATGGAGATGGTATTAGATTTTGCTCGCTCGGCAGCGTCCAGATCGACAGTTTTCTGCACGGAGGTTTGCTGACTGTGTTTTCGGTGGAACCAAAAAAAGGAAGCACCATCAACGCGACGAAAGGTAGCGCCCTGGTCGAGCAATTGAACAGTCATCCTAAGCACTGCTCTATTGACTTCGAGCTTGACCGTGCGCGATTACATCCCGATATGTACAGGAGAAAAAAACGTGTACGTAATGCAGACTCCCCTTATTGGTTACAGTTACACATTCAGTCAGTTACCTTCTTCCCTCTCCCACTTACGACGCCTTTGACCGGGTTGTTTACGACAGTGCTTGCCTCGTTTTTCTGCTTTGAATAATGGTTCAGCTTTTATCTGGGCTTTGACGGCCTTGCACTCGGCCTCGCGCGTATGGTTTCTTTTTACTTGGCAAGAAATCAACGTGCTCTAAATTTACGTTTTGCGTATTTTACGTTACTGGTTCCGTATTCTCATGACCGGAAGAAAGAGAGAGAGTGAGAAAGAATGTTATATTGCCAGAATCTCCGATGCTCCGCATTACAACTTGCAGCTTTAGGTCTATATACACGGTTGATATTGTGCTTCTGGAAAATCGACACATTTTCTCCTACGTCTTATCGCCATACATCTACGTCTTATCGTCTCATCGCTATGCGCCCAGCCTGTTTAGCATACCGGCACTTTCTATAACGCCTTGCAAATGGAGATATGAATGAACGTTCGCAAATGCGGGAGTTGTACTCAAGTCTACTTTATAGTTTATATAGCCATACAACTTCACCAAAATTGGAACTCTAGCCAACGCAAGGCGTGCCAGCAGAAACAGAAACTTGTTACAGTGTACATATACTCCATTCACTGAGACTTCTTGTTCAGTTTACTTTTACACTACTATCGTGTTTATTTGATCTTCGTCTTCTTGCTATGTCAGCACAGCTTCGTTTACCGTGCACTGTGTGTGGTCATATACTGACGGATCGTTACATGCAGTATCAGCATCAATTCGCCACGACAGGAATTTGCACAGCTCTAAGCCAAGTCTAAAGTGCAACATCACAACGGAGTGTACCCACGTCGCGCTGGGTCGTAAAGACTTGCTGACTCACCGAAATTTGCATTTGCTGACGATCTTCAGCCCAGAAATGACGCTTTGTAATATCATTGATTTATCACAGAAATGTGAAGAGCACACGTTGATCTTCGGACACTTCGTCGATCCTTGGCTGCAAATTACACACTGTTCCGGGATCTCAGCATCCTATCCTTGGTGTGACAGCAAATAAACCTTATCAGGGAAACCATGGTGCCGATTGAATTGCCTTGGAAACTTATAATAACCGTGGTCAGTTGTGGACGAAACGTCCGGCAATGCAAATTTTGCAAACACAAAAAGTCATGCAAGCGGTTAAAACTGATGTAAATCCCGCTGCCCTTACAGTGAACCCAGCATCCAGTGATATGTCCGGCATGCAGCAAGGCTCCAGTGGTCAGCAAAGAACAACCACAGCAGGAGAGGCAATGCAGGTGGATGCAAGCAACATTCCGGTTCTGGACATCCAGACCATCATGACTAAAGCCATCCAAGAAGCCAGTAATCACTTTGAACAGCGCGTTGACCAACGCATACAAGAGGCTTTGGAAGGCATCCAGAACCGGCTGCGTGGTTCTTGGAATTCAGCACTTCCTGTCAGCGGCGACCGCCATTGATAACTGTTGGTAATTCTGTCAGCTTGCGATGGACCGTGCTCACACTTACGCTGCATGCGCAGCACATCGAAAACGTTTGGCTTTTTTCAGCAACCAACCGTCCTTTTAATGGTACCGAAGAGATTTTCCGTGAATCCGCGGAAACGTAAGTTTGCTGTAGCAGGTCATGAAATTGTAGGTTTCGTCGTGGTAGCTTACTTCTTAATAGGCCCAGTTGCTGAGCGTGCAGGCCATTTGGCCTTTACAAAGCTACAAGATTATAAATAAGATCACAATAAGCGAAATGTCCTTGAATACCGGAAGGGCGACATATGTTACAAATAAAATCCAATAATCTGGCTTCAATAAATCTGTAAGCGCCAGATTTGGCAGGCGCTACGTTATGAACTTTGTTTCCTAATTTGTCCACAAATTCAACGAACGGCGCGTCCATAATAAAATGTTGGTAAGCGCTTGACCAGTTTAAAATCCACATATAACAACCAAAATAATTGGGAGGATTTTCTCACTTCGGAACTAGTACTCTGTTGTGCAGTGCAGGCAACCAGGATCTGGCTGAATTTTCTCGGCTAGATAACAGAAAAGACGTAAATTTCGGCCTCATTTAATTAGCTAGTGGCTACTCACTGCTTAAGTAGTAAGTGCTGGTCCATCTAGGTCAAGGATGCGTAAGACAAATTACGTTATTATGTCTGCCCGCGTGGACCCTTGTACGTGTTCTGAGTGCAACCTTTCAGCGGCTTTAAGGCATAAGATAATATAAGTGTCCCGACATTTGCTCATCAACGAATACAAAGAAGCAGGCATCGAGTGACAATCATTTCTTGCCTCTGTGACGAACCCTACGGGATCCGTCGAGGAAACCTGATGGGAACGTGGACGATAGATGGCCGATCTCTATGGCCTCTATCGTATGCGGAACAAAACAAAACAACCACACGGCAATAAAGGACTCTTTATTGCCAAAACACAACACACGAGGGAGAAATCTCTCGGAAAACAGGGAAGAGCCAGAACAATGTGGTGCACGTCGCCACTCTAATCTAACACTGAATGCGGAATCTAGCGAGCCACGCTGGAACCGCATCAGCAAACCATACAGCGGTGGTGCACAGCCGGGCATCCACGCTGCAGCGCGTACACAGCGCCACCTGCAGCAGCCACCTGAACGGCGTCCACGGCGGGCAGCACACGAAATGCCGTCACCTGGCGGATGGCATATCGTCACACCTCGCTGAAAAGATCTCGTTTCATCTTATTTTGTTCGCAGAGCTCGCAGTCCTCCTCACGTGACGAAGAACGATCGTCCTGGCCGTCATACGTTTTCTAACTCTTTCTCCATCACTTGCTTTACTCCCAGGAAATGCTGTAAACAAATCCTTTGTCAACAGACTGCGAACTCGTCAACGTTCAATAACATGACTTTAAACTGCGCGCTCTCGAAGATTTGCATTTTTTGGGATTTTTTTGCTAGAGATGAAATTTTTACTTATGCCAAAAGATACCTCGTGCAACTTTACATTCATACTGAAAGCTTTGTTTTCATATTTACAGCTATGATTCCGTATTTTTCGATTTGTTTGCAATATTGGGATGAGTGGGAAAGAAGTCAGTAGGTTTCGGCAGTACACAAGGCTTTTCAGCTTTATCCGTAAGACAATGTAAGACAATGGAGAGTGTGTTATAATTCGCAGCCTTACAATGTATCCTGTGCAAATTTACTGTATCAGATCCATACGGAATTCCGACAGCAGATCAACCTGGAACGGATCATTGTGGTCGTCGGCATTGTGTCCGTTTACTATAGTACCCATTGATCTAAGCCGAATATAAAGAAAGAGGCATAAGCGCACACCGGTTAAACGAACGTGTAAGTGAAAAACGTGTTCGCGAATGGTGCGGCGGAACTTTGAATTAGTGTGTTGTATATTTCATTTCATGTACCACCAGGTGATCTTTACACGAGATGTACTGCTTGTTTCTATCACTGCTGCACAAATTCCCCTTCGGGAGTCTGCCGTGCGATCATGAATGCGATCGAAGGTGCCGTTGACTCCTGACGGCCGTGGTGGACGCAAGTCTCGTCGAGACCAATGGCTTAGGAGGCACGGTAAAAAACCCGTTCATGCATACTCTGTCTCTAGCTAAAATCAGGTGAGGAAGCACGATAGAATGTGGCAGGTAAGCACGTCGAACTTTCTGCTTGTGAATGCTTCGGACATCGCCTTCTAGATCGGCCATCTCTGGTCCTGGGCCTCTTTCCAAGTTGCAAATTCCAACCTTACTTTGCGTAACAAAGGCCGAACTTTTCGCAATGGCCTGCAGTAGCTGCTTCCCGCGATGACCGTATCATCCGGCTGCACCTGCCCGCCCAAAGAAGGTCCAATGTCAAACACAAGCGGACTCATTAGTCCCTATAAACACCTAGAAACGATATGTGCAAAGTTTACGAACTTTAGCGAAATAAACCGCGTCATGCGTTTTTTAGCCTATCTAAGATTTAGGAAACTGCTTATGTTGAAGCTGGAGACAGAAACACCTTCAATCTTGCGGTTGTTGTTCTGAAAAAGAAAAAGTGCTATATGGCTCTCAGGGCTATAGTTTACGGGAATTTACATGCGGCACGCATAATCCGTAGCTCTAAGCTTGCATTACGATGGCAGTAGACTGACCAAAGCGAAACATCCTTTAGCATATTATCTGTACAATTTTCGTAATTAATTGCCGGATATTGCACCAGTAAGCAAGCGAATAAGGATTCTTTTAGCACTGACGCAAGGATATCTTATCCCCTTTAAACAACTGGTACGTCATCCACTTGGAGTCGCATGACAGCTTAGCAATTATCTGCATACTGTCAGTTACTGTATGAGTCACTGTGTGAGCTTGACGCTATAAGTTAAACATAGCTATCGACTGCCGCGGAAGTTCGCTCATGTTGAAGGAACTGGTTCTTCAACTATATTACAATGGATCCGTCAAACCAGCCAAGCAGCGCATCACTGCGTCCTTCCTTCGGCGTACCATAAAAACTCCTTCCTTAGCGCCTCCCCAGTACCTCCCCATTTAACCCGCGGACAACGCCCATGACAAAACTTTCAATTATGTCAGTTTTTGAAATATGTGATCCGCACCGCATTCTTGGCTTCTCTTGTCTAGGACCACAGCCAGCGCCGAATCATTTATGGGCGTAAAGAAGCTTCCTTTTACACAAAAAGTTAGTATTGCTTGTTACTGTCATATGGGCCACAACCCTGGCAAGATCTGTATGGTATCGAACACGCACGCAATCTGATGTCTGAAAGGTGACTT
>JAQGAU010000194.1:0-35117 GCA_034698045.1 Paramacrobiotus richtersi
GTGTTGAGTCTTATCCCGACGAGTGTCGGTGAGTCGTGTATGGTGGATTTACGGTATTTATCCCCCATATTCCGTCATTGCGCCCACCGGTTTCTAACAACCCCCAAGAACTCTCGATGAACTCTTCGTCTGAATTTGTTGGTTTGTGTGCGTATTACCGTAAGTTCCTCAGAGGGACTTGCGAGGTACCAGCTCTAAGTGAGTTGGGGAATAGCGGTGAAAGTTTGCCGGGGTGGCATTCTGAAAAGTTGCAGGAGCAACGACCACAGTTGTTCTCAGAAGAGCGCTGTGAGGTACCAGCCCTCAGAGGGCTGGGGAATTGTGACCTTGTACCAGTTTTTTGCCGTGTGCACCGGGGAAATCTGCGTAGGGTTGCGTGGCGCAGGACAGGCAGGAGCCTGTACTGGCGCTGTTGTTCGCGCGTACGACTACAGGGAGTCGGGAGAGCCGCTCGCCTGTGGTTTACGTCAGCAGTTTAGCCAGGCACTAACAGGTGTTAGTGTCGTGTGCAGAAAGTGGTGATCTTTATCGCGTTAGCATGTCTGTCGAGAAGCAGGCATTGCCCGGACAAGCGGCTGAGATGGGTGGGTCGGTGACTCGTTCATCAAATAATGCTGCTGATAAATCAGATAAGACCCTGGATAACATCGCCAGTGGCACAAATAAATCAGCAAAAATGAAAAATTTGCTGACTGCAGAAGCGTTCGAAGAAAAGTTATCTAAGCATAGCTATGATGTTCCGCCAGCTGCACAGTGGTACATCCCTGACGGACAAAGCATGGAAAAGTTTTTTCAGAAGTGGCGCATTACGCTACCACGCAAAGGTGAATTAAGTCAAGAATGGGTAGATTTTGAATCGGATAATCGAAATCCGAAACTCGCTGGTTACGATAATTGGATTGACAAAGGTCGTACAATTCCTCCAAGAATGACTAGTCATTTGAAGTTGATTGAATACGATGTTCAGTACGGTACAGCGTTGTTTACCGTGTGGTCAAATCATGTTACAAATCGAGTTCCGGTACCCGTGACCGGAAATGTACCCACAGAAACAGTACAGGAAGTCGGCATATCTGAAAATGTCGAAAACAATTTTGCGAATCTGAATAATCGCGAAAGTACGGCAAGCGTTGACAGTTTATTATCGATGTTGGAAGAGGCACCAGTTGGTGACGGTACAGGAAGTGGTGGTTTAGACCTCACTTTCCTCAACGAGGTGGCAAGTGAAATTAATGGATCTCCAGCTTCAACAGTAGTTGAAACTGAGCGTGTACAATCAAAAGAGGTAGTACATGTGGCCAATTTAAATTCGAACTTAAATTCGAATGACTTCAACCGAGACGATTCTGACCAGCTTCGCGCCGACTATGATCAATTACGGAAACAATTTGATCAAGAAGTGGCCAAAAATCTTCAGGCAGACGAACGTTATCAGTCGTTGTCTGAAACTTGTGAAAAAATCAAGCAAGACAACAGAGACATGTATCGTGAACTCGAGCGGCTGGCTAAAGATTACGACATGTTAACAGAAGTGCGGAAGCGTGACAAAATCGCACTGGAAGAGCGCTTTGCTGAGAAAGAAAGCGAATGGGAAGACATCGATAAAGCTCGAAGAAAACTTGATGCAGACAAAAAAATTGCACTTGAATCTTTAGACAAAGCGAGTAAGGAATTGAAAAAGAAGCATGATGATTTCCAAGCATTGCAAAAAACGACTTCGTCAGAAGCAAGTCGTAACATCACCACACGCACGGTGACACGGGACGATCACCAGCCGGTTAGTCCCAATCGTCCAATCTCGTCGATAATTAATACCATTGGAAATGATATTAAGAAGACATGAAATGCAGAACAGAAGACGGTCACACGTACAGTTAACCGTACTTCCTTCGCGGAAGATATACGGGATGAGCAGGAGTTTTTCCCCAGACGTTCGACAGTGCGTGAATCACGTCAACGCTTAGAAACCCGTGGTACTTCCCCAAACCAGGCAGAAAGGTCAGCAGCTATTCAGGATATAAAGCAACGTGAAGTAGAGCGGCGCTCTACTTCCAGTCAGTTCGATATGCGTGAATTCGCAACGGTCATGAAGGACGCGTTTCGAAGTGATGCCATGTATCCAGACAAGTACGATGGTAAAACGGATGCCCAGAAAGTTGAACAGTTTCTAGAAAGTACAGAAAATTGCATTAAGCATAATCGATGGACAGATAAAGAAGTCATCGATCGTTGCTTATCGAAGTGTCTTAAGGATACGGCTTTGTCATGGTATAATGACAAATATGCTACATTCAAGAATCATTCATGGGATCATTGGAAGACAATGATTAGGGATCATTTTTCAGATGAAAAGGATCTCATGGCAGTACGGGACAAAATATTGAAACGATGTTTCAATAACGAAGACACTCCGAACTCGTATGTGGATTGGTCTACTCCACATTTTCGGAAGTTGAACCTCGGTGAAGAAGAACGTGCATACTATTTGAAGAACGGTCTGATTAAGTACCGTTTTGGTTGGTATAAATATATGAAAGGACTGGATGAAGGGACTGGGGTCCAAAGCGTTGAGAAGTTTCTGAAGTGTCTCAAACTCCAGTATAAGCTTCGCATTAATGATCCGAACTATAAAAATCCTGAAGAAAATAAAGGTTCAGGTAAACAGTCTACCGGAAATCAGAACCCACAGGGTGGGAAGCCGCAGGGACAGAATTTCTCGAACCAGGGTTCGAGAAGACCCGGTAATTTCCGACAGAATGGTCAGCAGAATTATCAGCAACGTAATGATGAAAATTACCAGAGACCGGAACAGAGCGGTTCAGGTCAGGCTGCCAGCTCAGGTCAGCCGCTAAAGGAAGAAATCAAAATCCAGATGGATCAGTGGTACTTCCCGGATGGAGTACCTATTTGCTTCAAATGTCACGGCCCACACGTTGGTGCAAAGTGCACATCAAAGGATGCGGCTAAGCCACGTATGGCAGTACCTCCTCAGCAGGTAGTCAAAGAATACATGCTGAAGAGATCACAGGCAAAACCTGAAAGCAGGTATACGGAAGTGTTTGTAGCTGAGTATGCTACAATGATACCTGTAGCTAAGCAAGTTACTTCGGCGGAATACGAAGAATGCCCGAAGCAGTATCTTCCGGCACTGGACGCACAAGCACTGTACTTTTTGTTACACATTAATGATGGAAACATAGTACGAGTACTTGCAGATACGGGTTCCAGTATCTCAATCATACCTATGTCAATTGTAAAAGCGTTACAGTTAAAAGTGTACAGATGCGATGAACACGTAAAAAATATCGCATTGTCAACTGGGATCGCCGATGTAGATCCCATTGAGCCACTGTGCGTTAATTTTTATGTGTGCGTATTTGATACATGGTACGAACATGCTGCGTTCGTATCAACGGAAGTACACGTAATGGTATGCTTCTGGGAATGGATTTCTGGGCTTTTAAACCTTTCAGTTTTGATTATGAAAGAATGCAACTGAAAGCACATGACAGCAGAGATCAGAAACAGAGCAAGTTTCTGATACGGAAGTCTCCTTTCTTTACGGATGCTATAAAGGAAGCACAGTTACAAGTCCCCGTAGATGGTGAATCATGGGATAAGCCGTCTATCCCAGCATTTCTGGAAATAGCAGAGCATGGTACGATGCGAGTTATGGGTGAGCTGCCCACGAGAACGTCAAATTTGACGTACGAAGAATATCAGAAATGTCTGAACTGGCAGTCAAACATGCTGAGTGCGCCTGTTCCTGAATCATACAATGTAGACCATATGCAAGATGGTACGGTACAAAAGGTACGTATTAAGGCACGTACCAAAAATCAACCACAGGTTGACGGACAGTCTCAAGCGACACGGTGTTCGCTTGAGAGTGGGGACGATGCTCCACCAAAGGAATCGCAGGTATTTACGAACAAAAAGGTTCGTAAAACAGCACAGACACAAAAAGTACATTCGAATCAGAAGTCGAATGATTTCGACTTTGAGTCATTTCTGGCGTGCAGAACAAAGAGTGAGTCCCGATATTCGTAGATATATGTATCTGTACGAACATCAATGGGTGGATATGTCCAAGCTTGAGCTGGAAGAGGTTAAAGCACTCACAAAATTTAGAGGTGTGTTGTTTCGAAAACGTACTGGTCCGAATGGTCTGAATCGCTTTCTGATACCGAAGCGATTAAGGAAACAACTGTTGGAGAATTATCATGAACGATTTCATGAAGGTGATTTCGAAAATGCTACGTCATTTCGCTCGGTACTAACGGCGAAATTCTACTGGTTAGACATGCATGACTCAGTGCATGACGTCGAAAGACGCTGCAAGACGTGTAGGGACCACCTACGGGTGCTGGAACCAATGATTAACGGAACTCCAGCAGTATTAGTAGATGCTTATGAGTATGAACAGGAAGTACCGGAAGTGATGCCACCAAGTGCAACAGCACCAACAGGTACAACAGTTCAGTCGTATCAGGAAGCTGTAGCTCCTGATAACAAACCGGAGAAGAAAACAGAGAATCCCAAATGTGAAGTCAAAGCTGAAGTTGACTTGCAACGTTCAGGTAACGCACCAATGAAGGGTGGTCAACAGCAGGTCAGTCCTGACATTAAGCCAGAACCGGAAGTGCGTTTAGTTGACATGAAACGCATTGAAGTTTTCTCTAAGAAACAAATCACGATGAAACCTTTCCAATCACTATGGGTCTCTGCGGAAGTTCGTGATTTTCGGAAACTAAACAAGGATGACAATGAGTCACTACAGGAGCTAGCCATGTTTATGGGTAGTGCACCTGAGGACAACAGTTACGTTGTACCTGAACCAAGCCTAGTACGAGTAAAGTATAACGGCAAACTGCAGGTTTGCGTTACGAATTTATCGTTTGAACCATATGTATTGGAATCAAATTGCCCTATCGGAGAGGTAGAGGCATACGAGGCTGTTACAGGATATCTCACTGGTGATAGTTGGAGATACGGAAGCTAATGCTGAAATGCACAACGCAGAACCAGTGGAGAAAACGGAAGTTTCTCCAGAACAAGAAGCGCAGGTACAAACGATAAAGATCGGATGTACTGCAACTGAAGCAGAAAGGGATCACTTGATGGAGCTGCTCCGCAGCCATTGTACAGTGATCCCGAGTAAAGAGCGCCCAATCGGATGTTGTACGTTGTACGAACATCCCATAGATACTGGTACTCATGCGCCTATACGAGTACCGCCGTACCGAACGAGTTACGCAGATAAAAAATTTCTGCGTGAAAAAACTGCAGAAATGGTAAACGATGGTATCATTGAACGTACAGACAGTGGATGGGGCTTCCCTATCTGTCTGGTACCAAAAAAATTCACTACGGAGAAAAGAATAACCGTAGATTTTCGGAAGCTGAATAACTGTTTGCAGGGTTCTAGTTATCCGATGCCGCGCATTGACGACATCCTGAACCAGATTAGAACTGCAAAGTATTTCACAAAAATCGATCTAAAATCAGGGTTCTGGCAAATTAAACTTGCCGAAAAAGATAAGCATAAAGCCACTATGATAGGTGAAGAGTTCTCTTATCAGTTCAAGGTTCTTCCCTTCGGAGTCAAAGATGGTCCTGCGGCTTTTCAGAGGTCAGTGGATCTGACTTTGGGAGAACTAAAAGGAATGATCGCATTGGTGTTTGTAGACGATATTATCGTCTACTCGGAAACAAAAGAACAACACAGAATCGATATTGATCGTACACTAGACCGCCTCGAGCAGGCAGGTTGGACGATCAATCTGGAAAAATGTGAATTCTACATGGAATCACTAAATTTTCTGGGACATATTGTGGATGCAGAAGGCATCCACACTGATCCTGACAAAGTCAGAGGAGTAATGAACTTCGGTCCTTTTAGAAACGTTAAAGATGTCATGGTCTTCAATGGCATGGCAGGTTTCTACCGTAGATTCATAGTTGATTACGCACGACGTGCGGAACCTTTCACAAGGCTATTACGCAAAGATGTACCTTTCGTATGGGGTCCAGAACAGGAAGCAGCAGCGCAGAGCATTAAGGAAGCATTGTGTGATGCCCCCGTCCTCACACGCTACGATCCCGAGGCACCCATGCGTCTGTACATTGATGCATCCAGTGTTGCAGTGGGAGCAGTACTGCACCAGCAAAAGGGAGACGTGTGGAAACCCGTTGAATATCTGAGTATTCAACTCAAACCCGAACAGTAAAGAAATTACTTTCCGACAGAACTAGAATGTTTTGCTCTAGTTACGGCGTTGAAAAAGTGGAGACATTACTTGGCTGGACAAAAATTCGAAGTATACACAGATCATGCGGCCTTACAGTACCTTAAGACCATGAAGGATGCAGGTGGCAGGCTGGGTCGCTGGTCCATTTTGTCACAAGAATACGACATGACAAATATCCACATACAAGGGAAAGAGAACGTTGTAGCAGATGCCTTGTCACGAAATGAAGGCATAGTCCCAAATGAACCGGATTCCAGCGAGTCTTGCGATGTACAAGATTATCTTCCAAACTGGAAAGCGCCAGCTCGCAACAACCCAGAATACAATCGGTTTATTGTATTCCCGGTTGCTTTGTACAAGCACATGTCCATGATGAATCATGATGTTACGGGAGTAAATTTAAACAAAGAGTTTGAATTTTTTAAACCGGAACAGAAAGACTTTTGGATAAATGAACAGACTAAAGATGCACAAATTGTTTTTTGGCTGGATTTGGTTAAGAACCCAAAAAAATGCTCGACTAATAGGCAGTCGAAAACCGTAAAAAAATTAGCTGTGCAAGACGGTATACTGTACTACCGCCGTCGTCATAATGATGGTTACGTGTATCAGTTTTATGTCCCTGCCAGTGGCGGCAGCAACTGGTACATGAAAATCATGATGTACCGTACTGTGCGCATTTAGCCATTGATACAATGTGCAAGCGTATGGCTAATCATTTTTTCTGGCCGCACATGTGTGAATTTATCAAAAATTATGTTCGGACATGCGAAGCATGTCAACGAAGGAACCCCCCGAATACTGCTCCTGCAGGCTATGAGCAAACTGTACCACTAGCCTATCCACGGGAAGTATGGGCTATTGATGTTGATTCGTCACTGCCTTTGTCTAAGGATGGAAATCAGCACTTGATTGTTGCGCAGGATTATGGCAGCAAATTTGTGGTGGCTGAAGCAGTCGAAAAGAATGACAAGTTTGCGGTAGCGAGGTTTTTATACAAACGTATTGTTTGTATGTTCGGTTGCCCAAAGAAACTCATAAGCGATCAGGGAACAAACTTTATGAGCGATTTGTTTCAGGAATTAGCAAATCAGATGGGTGTCACTCATGTTCCCGTGACGTCACACCACCAACAAGCATATGGTATGGTTGAAAAGCGCATAGGTGAATTTAATAAAGCGATAAGTAAATATGTGTCCTCGAAACAGAATGATTGGGACCTTTACGTTGACGCACAGTGTTTTGCGTTTAACACGTCAGTGAACGGAAGTACTGGGTATACGCCGTCTATGCTGATGTACGGCATGGAAATGCGCATGCCGTATGAAAATTTTATCCCACAGTTCGGAAAGGATTTTGAAATTCCAGCTTATCAATATGTACAACGCATACAGGATGCGTTAGGCGAAGCGATACAGATCGCACGTACTGGTGAGTTGTTACGCAAAAATTGTGACAAACATAGGTACGATGAAAAACATGAAAATGTGGTATTTAAAGAAGGCGATCTGGTCATGTTGCGGGAAAAGCAACGAAAAAAGGGAAAAATGATGAAATTTTGTGATTTATGGATTTCCGGGTACGAGGTAGTAAAACAGCTTGATGCTGTAAATTACCTTGTACAATCGCTCCGTGGCGGTAAGGCACGCACGGATAAGGTACATGTGGGTAGAATGGAGAAGTACAATCCAAGATTAGCGTTGGATTACGTACAGCCCGAAGAGCCTAGCTCGGATCAGTTCTTGTACGATTTTTCGCACAAGCATAGGAAAACAAAGAAGCGTATCAGTACAGACGAGCAGTCTGATACTGAGGAGGAGCAAGTACCGGAGCCGGTAATGGCAACTCCTCCGGTTGCTGAAAAGGTTGTAACGGTGCCTGGATCACCAGAGACAGTGCAGAGTGCACCCGTATACCGCTCAAGATATGGCAGAGTTTCGAAGCCAAATCCGAGATATTGGGCAACAAGTGTATATCGTCAGTAAAGTACACGTACAGCGTGCACGTGTATGCATAAAAGTTTTGTTTTGCTTCAGCTTCTGAAGCACCGTACCCAAAGTGACTGATCTGGTGTGGATCAGTCGACACAGATGCCAGTTAGTGTTCAGTTATTATTCAAACTTTGGATTTGAGTAACAGTAACCGGTAAAGGCGACTATTGAGTGTCGAAAGGTTATTGTAATTTATCATAATATATTCTATGATAATGGCTGGACGAGATCGATCATTATATGACGTGTTATCGTTGGCGTTGTTCGGAGGGAATCCGGCGAACCAGAATCCACCGATCCAGCAACATCGAGCGGTGTTTCGTTGGCGTGATCGTCCATTTCGTCAGCAAGGACCGCAAGGTCAAGGTCTTTGGCACAATAATCCGAATTATGTGCCACCTCATCTGCGAGGTAACCTTTGCAAATTCTTTATGCTACGCATATAATAAAGGTATGCGTATAGGTCACGGACAAGTTCGTAATGAAATCCTGGTTGTAGACCGTGTGCCACCAAATTTTAATGCTGTTCGTGGCCCGGGTGTGAATGTGCCACGTGGAGAACTCCTGGATTGGCGAACCATGACTCCTCGCCAGAAATTTCAGGCTCTGGCACGCTGGTACCAGCATCCAGATCGAGCGCCGGCTGATTGCACTTGGCCGGAATGGCTTGCTTTTCGCAATGCCATGGCGCCCTAGAACAACCCGGTGGAACCGGTGATCATTCCACCACCACAACAGAACGATGGGGATGTCATCATGGAAGAGGCACAGCATGGACAGCAAGCAAATTTGCCGATGCCAGCAGTTGGACAAGGAGGACCAAGTGAAGAACTTCCTCCAGTGATTCAGTTCGTAAGTTAGTAACTGAACAAACTGCGTAGGAGACGTTGACCCGTATTCGTTAGTCAACACAAACAGAAGTTTGTGTTATGTTTCAGAAGTCGGAAGAGCGGTAGATCGTCTCACTAAAGAACCGATCTCTGTCGATGAGCATGTTGGTCGAGGTAGACGCATGGCTCGACTTGGACAACCCGAAGCGACGAAATCACAAACTACAGTTTGTGATACGCAGAAGTTTCCGGACAAGAAGGACAGTGTCCCTAAATTGACGGTGTTGGATCAGCAGAAGGAACAGAGCTACAAGTCTGTCCCAGTCCAGAAGAAGCCTGGAATTTTGCGCCCTGTAATGCGCACCAACGCTTTCAATACGACTACGTTGTTCAAGAAGCTAGTCGTCCTGTCACCCCAAATTCAGATGGAACTATACCGAAGTGGCTTGGCTGGGATTAAACTGGAGCTAGAAAGTCCCAGTGTCGGAGTAAATGATCCAGAGACGACATCTCGACCATGTATCCTTGGAGTCTTGCGTGATATCATCATAGAAACGGATGACATCGAGGTGAAGACTGAGTGCACTCAAATGATTGAGAAAGGTGCGTGGAAAGATTTGTTGCTGTTACTGCAACAATGCGTGCAGTTTTTCGACGGCCTGCCACCTGGAGAGCAGTATCAGACCCATGAGGACTTCCTGAATGTACACCAACGGGATTTGTTGGTGTACCAAGAGATTAAATCGGACCAAATCGGATATCAGAAGATACGCGAATATCAATCGGATTTATATCAGATGATGCGTACCCACCAATTTGCAGTGTATTTGAAAGGAGTACCACTGCAAGTGATTCAAGAGTCGCTGTGGAATGCCTATGTTGTGGTCCAATTTATTGTGGACTACATGGCGCATGCACAAATCGTCCCGATATTAGTACCACTGGACGGGAAGCATCATGCGTTCAACCCAATTCCAGTTCGGGAGGTGGTACAGCAGACGTACAAGAAGATCTTGTCAGGTGAAGGAATGGATGACTTTCAGAAAAAAGCCATTAAATTCCCTGCTTCACCTGACCAGCGTGTGCACATTGCGTTCCGAGCAGAAATGGAGAAAAGGTTGTCAGTTGCGTGTGCGGCACTGAATCGTGTGCACTCACGATTCCCGTGGTATTGGCGGTATTTGTACGCGTTCCTGGACATCTCCGAGGCGTTGGCAACTAAATACTTGGTGAAACGATATGTAGTGCAGACGGCTAGTAACCAAGTCCCGATGGTGCAAGATTGTTCTGGATGGCAGCTGACTGATATGTCAGTTATGAGTCCTGTTCGCCAGACTCATGCGTTGTTGATGGTTGAAACGGCGGCGCTCGGACTGGCAATGAAGAGCAGACGGGATGCAATCAGCATCTCGTCACAATGGAATCTCCCTGTCCCGACGAATTTGGTGACATACCACAAAGATGTCATCCCACAGCTGAGAAAACTGGAAAAGACCATCAAGGAGACCGACATCGAAACTCGCATTGGAATCCTGAAGACGGAGAAGGACTACAAAAATTCGATTCTGGCCCTGGACAACCTGAAGGAGTACGACGAAAAGGAGGAATTGGAGGAAACGCATCACTAGAAGGAGCGACACTATGGATGGCCCAACAAGCTTCTGGACTCCCTTTGGACCCAATTCCGTGGATGGATTCTCCCAGGTAGATAACCTTCTGTTTGGTAAAGTTTGGTTTCTTTTGTTTTGTTTGTTTTTTGATAACGCGGACGTTATCCCAGGAGAGTAGGGATGACTTGTTATAGTACAAGTTACGTATTAACAATGTAATACGTGCGTTATGAGTTCTCTTGTGTTTGATTGGTTGTGTTATCTATGTACGACTTCCTTGAGGAAGCCGTGAGGAAATGGGCCTTTGCGTAGCTTGAGTTTTGTCGGAGAAATCAGTATGTTGTGAGAAGTGTTTTCAATCAGCATCCTTGTGTTTATGGAATAAACAGTGAAGACGTAGCTACGGATTTCGCCTTTGACCTTTAGTAGGAAGTAGACGTACTTTTTGCTAGAAGTCATAGTTAAGACAATTCCATCTGTCTTACTTTACATCTAAGACATATTCCATCAGTCTTAATATTTATGAGATTTATTCCATCATATCTCATATTTCCATCAGTGAGAGTTCATATCACAAACAGCGGTTTGTGATAACAGTTCAGATAGAGAGATAGTCGAGTGTTGAGTCTTATCCCGACGAGTGTCGGTGAGTCGTGTATGGTGGATTTACGGTATTTATCCCCCATATTCCGTCAGTGGTGTTGTTACTTATTCGAAATCGGCTCCTTTGAAATTGTTTTGTGTCTGAGATATACATGAAGAACGTTTGCATCCAGGTTCCCACGGAAACGGTAAGTCACCTGCCGCTGGTTCTAGCAAAACCGACTTTATGTAGTACAACGGAAATAAACGGGAAATGTGCCATAAAGTAGAGCAGCAAATTCTGTTTGTAACGATATGACACCGGTCATTTTGCGCCGACTTACGGTTAGGCTCTAGACGGAATTCAAAAAAAGGAAATTTCTACCAGTCGTCCCTGGGCCATCGAGTTAGTACGGTAGATTTAGGGTAAACATTTCTACAGATAACGAAGAGAAAATTTCATTGTCCTGGATTTACTTTTTCAGTGCTAGGGTGGTTAGGCTTTCGACAACTCAAAAAACGATCGAAATCGGCTCATTGGTTCAAGAGCTGTGCATGCATTTATGTAGGGAATTATAAGCGCGCCACCTGGTATTCAGGATACAGCTGACAAGTGAAAATTTTTTACGTAAGTGGAAACTCCCAAAATATGTAAAGACAGCTTAGAAAATGCTGTTGCGGAAACCACGGCGGACCGCTTCTCATATTACGGTACCGCATCGTGGTACAACAGTCGCTCAAATTCATTCTATGACCCTAAAGTTGATGTGAATTATTGCTTAAAGTACCTTCTGCATGTTCGGTACTTCTACGGTAACAGTCATGCGGATATTGCTTGTAACGTTGTTTGCTTTTTGCTTATCACTAACGCAACAATATTCCTTTTGAGTGGCTGATTGTAGGATCAAAAGCAGTCACTGGTAATCTTAATCGTGTTCTCAGTACTGCCTACAGTACAAGCTGTAAAAGCCAAACTGAGCCGAAGCTTATCGATGCCGATGCTTCAGATTCTCGGCTGTGCAACATACCGTCAGTTTTGCATATCATTCAGATTGTCCACTCATTTTCTACTCCCTCTAATTATGATCGTTATGTTTCTATCATTTTTTCAATCACTCTTATTCATAATTGCGAAACCTTCGCCATAAAAATTTTGTTGGGCGCTTGTTAAAGGACGCTGCCAAATTTTATCTCCAACCCACGCTAAAATTACGTGGTTATTTCAAATAAAACTCAGTCACTGTATCTTGAAGCTCACTCATTATGGCACGAAATATTTTCTGGGCGGTGCCTCTTGAATCATTTAAGGCGGGCTGACACGGGGCCAAACAAAGTGGAGTGCGAAAGCTACGATCGTTAGCGTTTGATGACCTTTGCCGAGTCTCAGAATCGTCTTTTTCACGACAACATTATTTTACAGCATTATTTACAGCATTATTTTACATTCCCAGGGTAATGATCTGTCAATGTGCAGACGATGTCAATTTTCATTTTCGGTCACTCTTTACCGCCAAAGGAAAGAAAACATCTCGTTACTCATTTGCTTGTAATGCTCTCGGCCCAAAAATGAAAGCGTTTTCATAACACCAAAGCGACGGCAGCTCAACTGTATCATAGCACCGAGGGACTTGCCTGTAATCAGTAGCGGCGCGAGGGGGGGTGGGAGAGCTGTCGAGGGGTTGCCGAATTTGGACGAGCAGAAATGGCGTTCCGCATAATGTTGGCAATGGGCGAAACTGGCGAAGCGAAAAAAATTTTTGGATAGCTGGTTTTGCTTTCCACTGAGATTTATAAACATATAATTGAAATTAAATGGCACTTCCGTTATTACAAAAACAAGCCAATACACATGCGAGCATTACCCGAGTATCGTGTCTTTCTAATTTGCAGTACGTTATGTACAGCCAAATGAGTGCGCAACCGTAGCTGTTAATTGTAAATTTGTAGTGTCCTCTGCAGCTTGTGAGTTGCACTACAATTTTAAGGGAACAGGCATTGATGTAAGCAGCAGTTTTGGTGGGTTCCGAATTTCAACTGTTTCTTTCACCTTGCGCACTTATCGCTTATCTGGTTATGTGAATCGCGTATAGAAATGGTTGCCCTATTGTGTTACCAGTACTCTCTCTGCCCCTTTCACCCAACGGCAGCAAAAAAACAGGTGCATTGTATCGCCCTATTCAAAAAGTCTTAGCTCTACTGTGCTCTTCAAACTCCATAAAACTTGTCTTGTAAGGTATCAAAAGAAAGAGGATAAAATTTGTCACGTTCTGACACGTAATGAGCAGGATCTGTCAATAATAACAAAAGTTATGAGCAGTTGAAATATTCAAAAATTCACTGTACGCGTATTTTAAAGTGCAAAAATCTCGTTCTGGGTCAGAATCAGGAGAACTATTTTAGAAACGATATGCCTGTACCAGTACTACCATACAATTTTTTGATGAGTTTATATTGAATTTAACATTTTTTATGCATACCGCACTTTTAAAAAGTTTTTTGTGATAACCAAATATCTTAATTGCGATGTGATTAAAGGTATTTATAGTACAACCATCCCTTTAGTTATTACAAAAATTTTAATAAGCCGTATAGCAATCGATAACGAGATACGTTGGTTTGAACAAGACCATCATAACTGCTGTCTGCATCACTGCCTTTGGCCTTAAAGAGGCACGATAGCTGAGCTTTATGGCGCTCTTTCATATAACCACAAGCGTACATCTGATAAACAGTAGCTGAATTATTGGTATAATGATATTGTTATTATTCCAGTGAAATAAATAAATACCTGCCGTTTCAAAGTGTCACAAGTCCGAGAGGAAATAAATTGAGCACAAGGAACCAAGTACATTGATATCTGACAAACTGACTGAATGATATTCTCTCACAAGTAAGAATTTTTGACCCGGAGTTACGAATGAATACGCGTTTCATATGAGTATGATCTAGGGTATTATATATGGTAAGCATTGGGCAATTTGTACAAAATACCAAACTAAATTTGTTTTTCAACCACCACCCCCCCCCCCCTGCGCAGGAAAAAGGAAAAAATTTTTTTGCGGCACGGGCGAAACTGGCGAAGCATTTTGGCCGGTGGACGGGCGTTACGGGCGAGAAGCCTTTCGGGGCTCTGGCGAAGCGGGCGGAGGGGGTTCTCGCCCCACCTTCGGCCGGACCTCGCGCCGCCGCTGCCTGTAATGAACGAAGGGAAGAATTCAGATGGTGTGACATATGTTCCTGTTTGGTGCAACTCTTTTTGCTACATCTTAAGGTGATATAGAAAAGACCGCTTAACCCAGTGCCCTTCCAAGGGAGCTGCGTAAGTAAAAGTGTAAAAGGGACGGGACAATGCCTTTTGCCTCGTACCTACATATCATATCGCAAAAAAACCAGTGCTGCATACTAAGGGTTCTCATACATTCTTAAATGTATGCCGTGCAGAGTGGTGCCTTACCTGTTGCATCTGAAAGGAACCTTATTAACGCTTACTAACAGAAGCCAGGAAAGGCGAAGAAAATTCCCAGAGGTTGCATATGTTAAAATATGGTTCACGAAAATAACTCCCCGGTCCCCGATAACACATCCCACAAGATGGGATGTGTTAGACAGGGTCTCTATAGCCTGCGTATCTGTTTTTGTCAACTTGGCTGTTACAGAGTGTATGTACAATGGTACTCTTATCGGTCATAACTCACAAGGACGATGATGTCATGCTGATTGTTGTCTGTTTCGGGTGTCTGTCGCTGATAGCAGACTGTAAATACTGGAGGAAACACATTACTGGCTCAGCGTTTTCAGTTTAGTTATATCGAAGTTAGTTCAAAGTGCGTATACTATACATGCATATGTACGCACAACATAGGTGACGCGCAACTGTTAACTTTGTAACACCTGCGAAGCGATTCATTGGCGAGTGTTTTGCATCAGCATACGCTGGACTTGATCAAGATGGCCGGATTTCGAGTGATTGGTTCCGACGTTTGCTATTCATATGCGGAAGGCGACAGGATATCAGAGCCAACTCCAACAGGGTTAGCGCTTTATCGCGGATTAGCGGAGCCGGGGCGCTTTGGCGAAAAAAATCTGGGGGCCATTAAAAAATTCCGCATCGATAGTTCCGAACGGGAGCTAGCGCAATTAACCGACTCGATCTTATTAATGCGATGGGAAAATTTAACAAAGCTGAAGCATGAGAATGTGGTTTCATACAACAAGTTCCAGTGGATGGCTCCTGAACCGAACAGCGACCGACGTTTCATCGACCTGCATATCGTTATGGATTATTGTGACGGTATGATTCGTACTGTGTGCTTACTTGTTAATCTGTACGCATGTACTCTAGTTTATGGTTGCAAGCGAACACCAACTCCTTATCGCAACGTTCCTGTAATATGATTGGTGCCGCGTTACTTTGGTGCTACGATTATAGGCTGTGCCACGTTAGAGATGCTGTATGTGTAGCCATCGTTTACCGATTGAGTCACTGAAGTGGGACTGATGTAAAATCATCGAAGCGTGAATTTTCATTGCCTGGGTACTTGTACCGATCCCGCACAATTCTCAGCGAGTCCCGTGAGAAAAGAAGCATTTCTAGTGAACTACTAAGTATACTGAATTAAATAGACCGGACCCATTCAATCTATTTATTGATTGCCCAAGACGCTCGACTAATGTACCCCAGACGCTGTACATCTTCTACAAGTCAGATAAAAACTTACTAGGAAAGTGCACTCGCTGATTGCGGGCACTGAATGACCGAATCGAAGAAAGTACGCACGTGTAAACTGTAAAGTATTTAGAACATTATGTTATGGATTTGTTTAAACCACGAGCCCGCCCAGTACGAGAAGACATACGCATTTTGAGCTAAAAACTGGTATTCACTAATCTGAAAATTTGATTAGGAAAACGTTTGTTTGTTTGTTTGCAGCGAGTGCACTAATATATAATAAGTAATAAAATGAAAGAGTGATAAATAAATAACAATACATTAGTAAAATAAATAAATAAACATTATAAACAGATATAATAAATAATAAACTAATAAATAAAAAACAATGATGACCGACCGACGGAATGACAGACGGACATCGAAATCCATTTGAGTTGAGTATAGAGGACCTTCGCTCCGCTTCGGTCGATTAAAATTAGCACGACATTGGGCAGTGCTCGTAATCAACTGGGCGTCAACACGCATGATTTCTAAACTTTGAAACAAAAAGCGAATCAATTTTTTTCCACAAATCTGTGCGTTCGTTGCTTAAAGGATACACACACGTTGCTGCAGGGGTCTAATTTCGCGGACGAAACGTGTCCAGTCCCGGACTCCAGGGTGTAACGGTAGCACCCAATCGCTAATATTCTGCACTGTCGCTACAGTACTGTATACCTACGGGTAGTTCAGTGCATCGATGCATACATACCATAGGTACCATGTAGAGGGAACCGATCCACCCAACTGTATCTGGATCGACGGACACCTTTCCCGACCAGCGATGGCGAAGACCGATAACCGTCCTGCGCTGATGGCGGGCGGGGATCTCAGATTTCAGAGACATTTTCTAAAACGAAGGATTCTGACTGATTTAAAAGTTTGCCTCTATCGAGTGATGCTTCGAAGTATGCGTGTATTGGCTCAGAAAGAAAGGCATCGATTAGCTGGTTAACCATTAATTAGTTGGTTAAAATTGTAAACGTATTGGTTGTGCGAGGCTGGCAACCAATGGTTTCAGATGTCGACGCAGCGACCAGTTGGCGTCAGTGAACTCAGTGCCGCTCGAGACCAGAGTGCAAATGATCTGGGATAGTCGCACGATGTGGCTGATACAGGAACTTACAGTGGTGCCCAGCCTACTCCGGGCAACGGGTTTTAGTCCCTCCCATTACCCACCATGATGCCTGACAGTTAATTTGCTAATGTACCCCAGAAGTGCATTTATCGTGCTATCTTTCACGGTATAAAGTTTGGCTTTATCAGGTGGCCGGAATTTCTTATCAATTTTAAATCGAAACATACCAGCTTCGAAAATTTTTCCGACCCGTGCTCTTCCTTTTCTCAAAACGGGTGAAATAATTTATGAAAAAATTTAGAATGTGTAGTTCTTTTCCATCGATCCTTACGCTCATTCGAAAGAGCATTCTTTCGTCTTCTTGCGAGAGACAAGAAAGACTCACTTCGATCCGTCTGCTGTGGGCGGTGGCGCCTGCAACAGCGTTAAACTTGACCATTAGTTGGTTTGACCTTTGTCAAGCGAGCCGACAAAGGTCACACAGGGGTGTTTTTGCAGTACAGCTGTATAGGACGAACCCAAATATCCGTTACATTTCAAATCCATAACCTTTACGAAGCACAGTTAAACATATTTGACCTTAGATCTTTCGGTCATGTTTTCGTCGTCATTGCTTACGAGAATTTTCATACCAAAATTGCAGAGCGACTCAGAGCGTTACACGGGCCGCTGGCTCAGCGCATGCCGTATAGTTGCCGTTTTTGACTTGCCCCGGTCATACTCCATCTGTAAATTATGATGGTGTTTTGAAAACTTGCTCTTGCGCATCCACGGGCGCTTGCCCTTCGCATGTTTTTAACACAGGAGTCTATGGGAGATGTAATTCGGTGGCCCGCCCTCCCAAGCCTTCATTATAAAATATAACAGTTTTATGTTTTCTTAATGGAAACGCTTGTTCTTTATCCACTGGATCATGCGAAGTGCTTGGATACCTACTGCGGTAGTTTCTACAGTAATGTTTGTACGACAAGAAAAAACGACCCCACCCCTACGTGTTCAAACTGGATTCTGCAGAGTCGGGTAATAGTCAGCTGCCCCCTATGAAATACATTAGATAGAGGACAAAAAGTTGTCCTAGAAAAGGGCTGGAAGTAAGCCTGATCGCTGCGCAACAGAGGAGGGAACAGGTAAAACAGTTTTGCCCGGAGTTGGCTGGGCAGTGCTCTATATAAAAAACTGCAGTCGGCGTCAGTACAGATATGGAAGCTACAGTACATACAGTAAAACGTCACGTATACCTAAAAATTCAATTCGCTTTTCTGCACGATACAGGATCCAGTTTGGGTACCATGATGGGTGAATTGTCGAAAAGCAGGAGGACTCTCCACGTGAAGACACTATTTGACTTTTCCAAGCAGATGGCCAGCGGTCTAGCCTACCTCCATAAAAACAATATCGTTTACGGCGTTTTGCACAGTGGCAATGTTCGTGTGAATAAGACGTCGAATAACCAATTTCGTCTTCGTTTGGGCGGTTTGGACAATTTCATATATTCCTACGAAAACTTTATAATGCGCTGGAGCTTCGAGCCACTTCAAGTGGCACCAGAAATGCTAATGATCATCAGAGAGGGTCTTTCTGCCATCCTTGATATCCGTTTAATTACTGCATTCGATGAACTGCATAAATTCGTACAGAAGCAAATAATTCCTGAAGAGGTACTAACGGATTATACTACGGCCGTCAAAACTAGCTACGGCATGAGACAACGGCTATCCACAAGGGATCCACAATCCAGACTTCGCCGACCGGCGAGAATCTGGCGAATGATTCGTAAGATTACTCGCCCAACCGCACGAAATCTCAGTCCGAACATACCACTAGCAAAATTCCTTCAGAGTTATGGATGGAAACTTGAAAACTATTACGCCCAAGAGCAATCCAAGAAGGAAGCCTTATTAATGGTTGTGGATAAATTGCACGAAATTTGTAGTGATTCAAAGCTTGAACAACAAATGTGTGCAAAAATGCACAAGGACACACCACATAAATGTCCACATCCAACCACGCTTTCTAAAGCAGCAGCAGTTGATATGGTAGATTGTGTGATGTCAGCGTATTTCCAATCTGTGTTGACTCCTTCTCTGACAAAACCGGCCCCGAAAATACGCAGGTCTGACCCCGTTCTGTCAGGCATATTGTCTTTAACTAATGCCGGAATTGATGGTCGTAAAACAGATATATGGAGTCTGGGACGGATTCTGGAGCTTTTGTCATTCGATACTTTCGGACAATTTATCGTATATGTGAGCGATGTGAGCTTTGTGAACCTTCTCTTAAATCAGATAGGTCGTTTTAATCCGGAACCCCACCCCAGTCTCTTTGTTCCTAGAGACTTCAAGGAAATTTATGATTCTTGCCAGCAAGCATCTGCGGACAAAAGAATAACAGCGGAAGAGTTAAACAATAAGCTGGTGGCACTTGAGGAGAAGACTTATGGAAGCACCTGGGTTTATTGCTCACAAGATGGAGTGAACAACGAAGAAACTCAAACAACCCATACTCATCGCGAAATGCTTGAAAAGATTGGCTGTGAATGCGAATACGACTTCAGTTTTTGGCGCGATTTCGTAGGCCAAGGCGCGTATGGTTACGTGCATAAAGCAGTAGTTACAAAGGTTGGCACCTATAAGGGAGAAGAAACCGTTGCCATAAAGACAATTACTTTTACAAACGCCAGTATCAAAAAGAATAAACAAAATCACGTGTGGGAGAACGCAAAGAACCACTGGCTCAAGCTGATATCTTTGAAACATCCACATGTAGTAGCTTACCACCGAGTCGTTGTATGGAAACTTACGGCCGGAGCGCGCATTGAAATTATGATGGATTACTGTACAGGTAAACTTAAGGCACGTTTCTCTGTCGCTCAGAAAATAGAAAAACAGTTTACTTGAAACGGAGTCACGGGCGAGTTACTTCGAATTGCTACCAGTAGTATAATCTCGATAATAATTACTCTCTCTGCTAATGCAGAACAGAAGCCGCTTGGAATAATAATTTCGTTTTAATTTCAGGTGGCGATCTGGATCGACTCATTACACAATGCAGAACTGGAACTTACAGTTTATCCGTCCCAAAGGCACTAATCTACGCCACACAGTTGGCCAGCGGACTGTCGTTCTTACACAAAAATCAGTTGGTTCATGGAGACTTGAAACCTGGCAACGTGTTCTTGGGCGGACAATTCGAAAATACAGGCTGCCGTACGTTGTACATCGGAGATCTCGATGGCGCGCTGCGCATTCGTGGAGACTCTTCCGTGCCGGAACGCAAAGACCTGGCGGGGACGGGGCCGTACATGTCTCCGGAAATGGTTATGGCGACACTCCAGTTAGAGCACGAGAATATCGGGTTTCCCACCGATGTCTGGAGTTTCGGATGCGTCATCCTTGACCTGGCAAACTGCTCTGCAGAAATCAAAGAGCGAATATTCCACAAAACGGTTACAAATGCAGACGGAGTATCGAGAGCAAACAAAATAGAGCGGCAAAATTTTTCGGCCGATGCGTTCCTCTTTCAGCTCTCCCAGGGTTACCATCCGTTTGTTTCCGAGCTGATTCATCCGGAGATAAGGGATGTAGTTCGGCGTTGTCTGGTACTAGCCTGCAGTGATCGAGCAACAGCCGCACTGCTGTTGAAACAGCTAGACGCACTGGTGGGAAGCAACTGAATGTCCTTGCTAACGACCAGAGAGCCTTACCGAAGCCATATTCCATGTAACACAAGCCGCAACTCACCACTAGCTGTACACAATTTTACAGTCCTGCTGAACCGGTTTCTGAGTCTTTATTATAAAACCGCAATTTTTCAGTGGAAATTTTTGACATGTACTGCACTCTTTCGAGCATCACAATGCCATACTCTATGTGATTATTTACATATAGTGTTACAATAATATTTGCATCTTTCGAATAGCTTTTTGTTGCTTCGTCGCTCTCAAGGGCGCGTCTAGCCTAAAATTAGTGTTGCAAAGAAATGTATACGGTATGGAAAACTGTCTAAAAATTAACATCCACATGAGCAAAATTCAAGCAGTCTGTGCCAAAATGTCATAAATAAGTGATTAGCCGACAGATTACAAAAACGTTGATAGTCAGTTATTTTCCTTTGCGATTTCTGTCTGGCTGACATTATTTTTGTTTCAGTTGTATAATAAAAAAACTTGTTCATGATTATTTCGTGAAACAGTTTGACACAGGGCTATCGATCTGACGCACCCGGCAAGAATTCCCCACCGAGCAACAGGAAACCAGCATCCTGAATAAAATGCACCTGTTGTAATACATACTAGTTATTTTGTACTCATGTATGAACTACCATCTTTGCGAAAACAGCACACCTAATTCTTTGAAAATAAGTATCACCATAAACACGATAGAACGATACGATCATAACGAAAGATGTACAAACCGTTGTATGTACACCAAAATTGAATAGCCTATATAATTATCTGAGTAGCCGCTGTATGTTAGCTGTGGAACGCGCCGCGTTGGTTTTTTTCGCTTCTTGCGCACTTGTGGAATCGCAAGTTACAGTACACTGTCTAACGGGTTGCTCGCCCTGCTTGACCAATCTTCTCCTGTACTGACAGCTTACCATCCTTCCTTATGAAGCACATTAAGGAAGTGGACACAGTTAAGGCCTCTAGCTTAGAAGCGTTATTAGAGGCACGCGACCATTTGAGCCATGAGGAATGATTGAAGTTTCCCAAAATATGATCAGTCGAGGCCGTTCGTGGACAGTGGTCCGGGTAATTGCCTCAGAAGCTGAGCTGCGGGGTCTACTTGGAGCAAGGACAAATGGCACTTGGCCGCGACCAAAACTTCCACCTTCTTTTCAACAGTTACCCGCGTGCATCAGATTAACTGTTCCGTCAGCATTCTCATTCAAAACTGGCAGCTGTAACTGGCTACTAACTGCGACAGCCTACGTTCCAGCGTTCTTCGTATTGGTATCCAGTTTTCGTTTTATCGGCATTCAAGCAGCTAAATTTGGATGCAGCTACTTCGTATACAGAAAGAAACGCCAGTAGCTGCATCCAAATTTAGCTGCTTGCGCGTAAAGAAAGAAACGCATTTGAAAATCCTGTAAGTTTTTTTGACGGTACAGAAGCTCCTACTACTGAACTACGTAGACGAAATCCAGGAAAGTACCTACTGTTTCACGTGCTAATTATGCTTCATTGTTGATTAAATGGAGTGCAAAATGTCAAGGAAGGTTAGGAAGCTGTGGTGATGTGGTTCGTACATGGTGCAGCTTTCAATGCCTGTTTTCAGGTCCGACGAGTACATCCTTGTCGACATTTGTTTCGTGCGCGGAGGTGTAACTTGTTTTAATGCAACCAGAATACAATACTTCCAAAGTCTGTGCAAAGACAATCACGAGAAAAAGAACGTAGCGATGTCATGATCACCGATGAAATGGATGAACAGTCAGATTTGTGACTCCGGTCGATATCCCGCCGCCATGCGGATCTTCACCGCAAAGAAGAAAAATGATTTAACTGCTATCTAATTAGCAACGTTTTGATTTTATCGCTCATAAAACGCACCAGCGGTGGAATTTCCTTCGGAATACCATGAGGTGAAAGGTTGTTGCAAACCGCTTTCATTAAGGACCGTGTAAGTTTAGCCGTAGTTTGGGGTAATGCAGTTCTGTTTTGGGTACTCTACCAGCACTTTCGAAAGTATCTGGTAACGATTTTGTTTTTTTAATGTTTAAACTTTTAAACTAAAACAAGCGATTGTGCAAATAATGGATAACAAAAAGTTTGATGTTCAGTATCCTTTCCTTCGCGAATGGTGCCGAGCTGACATTGTCGTATCTGCAGTTTGTATAATAAATACGTATATGGGTAGACGTTCGCTTGTCCATGACGATCTCGTGAAACATGATTATCATTTGACACAAGGCTACGAACACCTAACGCAACCGGCAAGCCTTCCCTTTAAGAAATTCCGTCTCACGCATTATATATTTTTATCATACACCGCGGTACTGGGAATTTGTGCGCTCAAGTGGATCGCACGAATTTAACATCGAAATCGAATAAACACATCTAAATAACAAAAGCCGGCGTTTGAATGCGATCTTTATTTTTACTATGGAAATGTGGTGTTCCTGTGACCAAGATCTTAATATGAGATGGAAATTATTCACAAGTGGGTCCGCACTCCATTTCAACTCCACCGGCTTTTCATTATAAATTACCACTGCACGATAGTTAGATCGTCTAATCACTGGTAAAAATCTCGCAAGCAGCGATATTTTACGCTGCAGTACTTCCAGGACATCGCTTAAATTCCTGTAGCACGGAAATCGCAGTTGCTCTTGAGTCAGCATCGTGTTGCCTGGGTGGGTTGCGCTGTTTACGTCTGGAACAACAAGGAAATGGAGCACCTTTCCGTGTTGTATTGGCTTTACTTTGCAGCTGTCATGACGTTAATAGTGTCCAAGGTATGTGCCATAAATGTGCGCATCAGAAGGAGATTTTCCTTTCCCTATGTTGATGCACCTAACATACAGTAATGCTCGCGGCGCTATATAAAATTTCTTGAAGATTTCAGTAAAGCAGGATGTACTTCACATACAGATATAAATACAAATTCCACTAACGCATATTTTACTGCCCCACGAAATGTCCGAATAACGGTTTTTATACAGTTCTACTACTGGTTGCATTTTTGTTCATAGTTTGCATGTTTTACTTACGCAGGTGTACCGGATTTGTCTGTTCCTACTTACGCCATTGAATACGAAGGCCACCACATCAACATCTTCAAAGACCCGTCCGTTGCCTCTGTGCCGACATTTTTCTACACTCCCGCGCCGTGCTTCATTCTTCCACATGGCACAGCTTCTACGGTCCAGAATGCGAATCCACAGTATATCACGATCAAGATCGGTCTGTGGGACGAAGCATACATCCAGCACATAAGAGGGTACTTATCCGCAGTAGACGGCGTCTCCAGCCCGCGCATCCTACCAGTCCCTTTCCGATGGATGCGGATCGACACCATCGGCAACTGGCGAAACAGTCAGTTTCTGGGCCAGTGGAGGTCTATCGCCGATCAGCCGAAAACTGTTAGTTTCCGACTCCGCTGTCTGACTCACAGTTTCTGTAACAGAACGGAAAAAGCACTCGTCGCAGGGAGCGAATATTTTGCATCGAACCTTCACCTGGCATTTGCCTATCGGCCGCCTAACATAAAAAAATCAACTGTGACAATCCACAGAGACCATCTGCAGGCGTCGCATACTTTTCAGACAATAGACAGCCGGTACTACGAAGACAGTCTTGTCCACCTACAGAAATCAGATTTCGACCATCTTGTCCAGGAAGTACTACAAGAAAGTATAACTTCGTCATTGCATAACGACGAGTTCGTGGACGATGAACAGATTGATGGCCTGCTGCGAGAATTTTCGAGGAGTATTACCCATAATATCACGTCAACAGCGCATTTTACGGAATAATGTGGAATGACACGTACTGGACTGATGCATTACAGCGCCCTGGCGGGAAGGCCAAAGACGTTGATGCTCTTTTTGCTAGCGGCAACAACTGGCTAAAGGGTGTTACGAGAGGTGATAATGTTACCAGCGAGACGGGCCTCTCCAAGTCATCACCGACCGTTTCTGAAACCGAATCGAGAACGGGTCCCCTGCAGTCGATCGATAGTGACATCGTCCATAGGCCCTCCAAGTTGTGGTGCATAGCTGTGAGCATTCTGCGTGAAAAGGTGGACTACGGCATGTCCTCTATCTGGGTTACGAAGCGGGCGGCCGACTACATTACCGTTGCGCATTTCTCCAACAGAAACAGCGTTACAGCGGAACGCGGAACGACTATTGAACAGTTCAACCAGACGCCGGAAAATAGTTTCCAAATGACCGGAAATCTGACAGGTAAAGTAATTCACACCGGTCTGCTTTCTTAGGGGTAAACAAAAGTCAGCGCTTTTCCTCTAATATTTGCCCGAATTGTGGGCTGCACTTTCCACACAATTCCGTCCACGCTTTTTTCTTGCCATGTCGCTTTTAAGTGCACAAGTATTATTCTGCTGTTCTAGAAGCTCGTACGAATACGACATGCATAACTATGTGTGTTCCGTTGAAAAGTCCATCGTGGTGTTTCGTTTGTCTTGGCCGATTCTTGCCTATGTATACATATACTCGTACCAGGGAGCCAGAATGAATGGGATAAAATTTAATGGCATCACTCGCTCTGCCATTGCTCCTTTCAGATTGCAAGCCCACTGCAGCGGACGAGCATGACGCTGGCTGGTTAGCCAATACTGTATCAACAGGTAACTGAAAAAATAAATGACAAAACCACAGCCACAGTTGGCCGCGGTCGCCGAACTTCAGTATAGCACTCGACAAAGTAACTGCTGCCAAACTTGCAGCAGTTTCTGTTGCAAATGTCTGTGCATGTTACAAACATTTATACAGGCGCAACAAGGTTAAGGGGAATTTCGGGTTAAACCGATGGGTTTGCAGTTGTTGTTGCCAGTGCATGGATGTAGACAACAGACAGCACCCATACAATGGTTTCGAAAGTGAAAAGATGGACCTCCATAATAGGCTCCATTGTCTGTTTGTACGCGCAATTTATTGATATATTATCATCCAAACAAATCGGATGGAAACGTGGACTTTCAAAGCGACATCTCCGTATAAACTTTTTAACCGGATTGCAGAACAACCGCTTACTGCGCACACAAACGGACAAAAAGACAAAGGAGATCCATCTTTTCACTTCTAAAAGGGTGTTTTTTAATGTCTACATCCGCGTAGTGGCACTCTGTTGCGCAAAACCTCCGATTTGACCGGAGTCTAGAATGATTTGTCTGGGATATGAATGGCGCTGATGAGCGATGCGCACTATAACCTAGTCAACGAACGCTCTAAATCTAACCTTCATGCTCTGTTAGGTTGCGGTGGGAAAGTGAGCGTAACAGCCACAATGGTAGAATATATAAAATCTCCTTTGGACGAAACAGGGCGCTATCCAGGCAATGCTTTATGCATCTGGATTGTTGAAGCTCCGGATGGCATGCGACTTACGGTATGGTTCGACTTTCTTCCATTATTAATAACATAGGCAGTGCCTCTGTACATCGAGATGCTATCAGTTTTTCGAGGATCTGAAACCGGGAGAAAAAAGATGGCGCTCAGGAAGTGACGTGTTATTCGTAATTCAGATCTAAATCTACAAGGTGAGGGGGTAGCCTCCACCAGCAAAAGCAATGAACTGTTCACGATCGACTGCAACGTTAAATGTCTTGACGTATTATTCAGCCGCTTCAATATTTTCCGTTTCAGTTTTTCGAATCAGAAAAACCGAGGTTTTCCAGTCTTTTTGCAATGGAAAGAGCATAAAAGTGAATCCAAAAGCCATATTTAATTTAGCTTTGTTTACTGTATGCATACAGAACTGGCAAAACGACCGTGAAAAAACTGTGACGATGGTACCCGAAAGGCGGTCTCGGAGCCGCGGCTCAACGCTTTTGTTTAGTGATAAATTGACCAAGACACAAACAAAACGTTTCCGCAAAGCACTTTTTATGCCTTTTTTGCATCCAAGACAAAAAAAGGAAACGAAATGTAATAAATATGGTTTGGTGTGACTTCAGGCGTTTTCTCACACTTTCAACACGGTAATGTAGCGCTGAAAGTACGGGAAAATTCTGTCGATCGTATCAGATGCTTTACGAATGCTTTTTTACTGCAGTTCACGCAGGAGCCTACGTCGTTGTTTGAAGTAAGTTCAACCATACTATATGTACTGAAAGTTATACTGGAGGCTCACAGTGCTCTATGCGTGTGGCGTAATTGTCGCAAAGAGCGGTGTCGGTCTGTCCTGCTGCGAGTAGCCCGCCAAGAATCCATGATCAGGTTCCAGTTTCGGATTGGCAGTACTTTGCATGCTTTCAAGATATCCACCCGCTCTTGTTACTGCTTGGACTCGTTCAGGATCAGGGATCTGGCGAAAGAGAGGCCTCTGGGAGACAAACACCGCTTTGTTTTTCAATGAAGCCAACTTGCTAAGTTCTTCCACTTCTGCCAATAGCTTGTCTGTGGTTTCACCACCCGTCATTTGCATTTTGGCAATATGAGTTCTCATTTGGTTTATCTACACGCCTGTATCGTATGTACTCTTTGCGATAATTATACATTTCGAAGCGTACGAAAAAAGTGATCTGAGCGAACCATCCCAAGCCCGAAACCGAATCCAGTTAGAGTCATGAGACGGACTGCGTACGCTTCCATATTTAGCGAAAGAGACCGGCTCAGCCAATTTTACACAAATTGCACTTTGCCGTTCACTTCACCTTTGCACTTTTCTCTACCGTAACACTTTGCCGTCACCTTTGCCTTTTCCGCGTCACTCTGAAGTTTACACAGTTCGCCTTTGCCGTAGTTTGCCAGGTTTGTTGTCGACATCTTGACCTCATAAAAACTAATAACGGTAATTCACGGAATTAATTCACTGCCAGTCAGGCTGGGACGATTTCCCTGGGACATTTGCTTGCAAAGGTCAGATTCCGGTACGCCGAATTTTTATATACTGCTTCCAGTAGTATACTGTATCTGGCGAGCAGCGCTTTCAACTGAAGAGAGTACGCACTGTACGCATGAACCAAGAAACCTCACTTTATTATTGAGTCATGACAGACTGTGTAAAGGGCCAGAAAGACTTGTTATTAAAACTTTTGATAAAGTTAACGTGTCGACGGCAAGAGCGACCTGTGTGCACATCAAAGTGATACGAAATAGACAATGGTTAAGGCAAGGCAAAGTGGTAAAGGGCACAGGTACTAGTAAAGTAAGCGGCAGAGGCAAAGTTGGTCGAGCCAAAGGGGGCTGAACTAAACTACTCCAACGGGGGCTATGTCAATCGAATTTCAACAGAATTATCATAACCGCAGGACGCCATTGTAAAGCACTCCAGCTGCACGCACCCGCACCACTCATGCTGCGATATTTTTTCGGCAAATTCCCCAAACTTCGTGAAACACTTTCATGCTGAACCTATATAGTAATATTTACGGTTTCTTGCCAATAACGAAGTCGAGCTTTGCAGATCGCCGAACCTGCTCATAGTGACAAACTGAACATCGCCGGAGTGGACTACAGTAGGGAAAACCCGTTGCACAGTGTAACAGTTGCAGATAGCAAGACCGTAAGTCTGCTCTTGCATACCATTCTTATACGCCGACAGATGTCGCAGTTACCTCTTCATGTTCATAGATTGCCATCTTCCAAAGTGATCGTACCATTGGGGGAGTAGGATTTAACATTAAAGTCCAAGCAGTAAAGTAACCGCCAAACGGCGTCAAAGTCAAAGGAACTACCACACCGCTGGACCAAGTGCATCGGATAGGGCTGCTATCTTCCTGTTCACGTTCGGTTCACCGTTTACATGTCCCTACCATAAGTTCTGACTGTCCCATCTATGATCAAGCCCGTTGTCAACCCGTGCTGATAACAAACGGAATTCATTATTGCAGTCTCACCAAACAATCTGTGGCTGAGCGCGTGACTACGTGATCTGAAGACAACGAAAATAAAAGACAGCCGTAAAAAACGAACGGCGGGTATGAACGACATGCTGACAAGCAACATGCGACGGTCAGTTATGTTCCCTTGCGGCAAAATGTACCCCCGGTCCGGCAGTAATGCCACTTCGTTATATAAATTCGATTATGTATAGCACTACTCGTAGCCGCAGCGCTTTCCCACTGAACGATTAAATTTAACGAATATTTTCGGAATAGTAACGCTGCTGCCTTATCATCTATCTGTACGCCTCATGCTGCTGCAACCCAAGAATATCTGTAATTCGGGCAGGGCGGGCACCGCATGTGTAACGACAATGTTTACTAGTTAGTTTCGTTTAAGACGAAGTTTTGTACTGTTTTTCTTCAAACTGGAAAAGCTGCAAGTTGAGCTAGTATATTATATTAGTCCGCATCATTTGCTGCGATCTTGATCGGCTGACAACGCGCTAACAAGTTCGCTTTTGAGTCGTTGTACTTGTGACCATTAAAAAGAATATCGCGTGTACTGTAAACCGCAACTGATATCGCGTCTATTTCATTCAACGCAGCTATCTCGCTCGCGCTAATTTTCACATGTTATGCAAATCAAGAAGAACGGAGCACTTGTATATCGCATGTTAGTTAACTTGGATTTACCTTACTTTTGCAGCAACATTGTAATGTTATGGAGTTCACGGTACGTGCATATAACCCCGGTATCAGTAAATGCAGCTCAACAGACCACCGTAAAGTCCAACGTCGAATTCGTAATTCAAAATTTCAACGGATAGGTATTTGTTTCAAGCTCACCCAGCGAAGGTACGCTCTCCTTTCTTTTTCTGTTGTAACTAGGATGCAAAGTAGCCGAAAACCGACTGTTTTTGATAGCTTTTTTACAAGATTAAATTCTGAGAAACGTCCTGAGATTTGAGAACCGGCTCCCACATATTCCATGACGCAGACCGACAAGGGTGTATCTCCCGTGATAAAACCATCGAAATACACTTTCCGACAAGCTTGCCAGAAAGTGTTGCCGCGCCTGCTTGCAGTGTATTGTGCCACATTCTGCTTTTCAAAACTGGTCAATCAGCAAACATAAATTCGCCCTTTGATTTGAGGTGCATGCATTCCTTTGGGCGTTCTGCTGGAAAACCCGGACCTCGGAGCATCGATCATTTGGGTTACAAAACGGACAGCTGACTACGTAACAGCTGCGCATTTTGCCAAAAAAAACAGTGCCTTGAAATCCCAGAGTGCCGCAGTAGACAGCGGAAACAGAAACAGTATTAGGCTATCAGCCATCCCAATCAGACGTTCGAAAATATTTTCCAAATGATCGGAAATCTGACAGGTAGATTTTGTCACTCATGACTGTATTGCGAATGCAAATCAATGTTCGGTAGGAGTGACATGACGGTTAATAGAGTGCTGCAGATGCGGTGCTGCACGTCGAATCTCAGGCTCGGCCAACTTTACCTTTGCCGTTCGCTTTGCCTTTGCCGTTTCTTTTGCCGTTTACCACTTTGACGTTCACTTTACCTTTGCCGTTTGCATTGCCTTTGCCTTAGCACTTTGACGTTTTTAATTTGCCTTTACCGTACTTAGCGACGCTTTCCGTTGACACTTCGACGTTATGGCGGCGTTTTCAAAAAATGTATGTGTAAGATGCTACTTCTTAAGATCTATTTGCTTTTATCGTGTGTAACCCGATACCGTTGTGTAACCATCCCGTTGTTCTCAGTAATGGGGACCATCTGTGGTCCTTTTTATAAGATGCCAATTTATGAAAGGTTAGAGTGGATAAAAGAAAAGTCTAGCTTATTGGTCTATACAGTATTATACAGCCTCTCATTGTCTAGCGCTGTAATTAAACCTCGTACGACTGGTTGGGGGTTGTTGGGGACTGAAGGGCGTTCGCCCAGAGGTAACCTCTTTGCCGCCACTTTGGTCCGTTTCACACTTCGTAGTCGATCAGATATAGCGAACCACAATTATTGGGGGAATAAAGCACGCTTTAGTCCCTGTTAATTGGGAGAGAGTGACCCTCCCACTCCTGCTATTTGCAGTCCGAATGGCGGCATTGGTCAGGCAGTGACTGGCAGTCTGCCTTGTTGGCCAGGAGCATGTACCGCTCGGAATCTCAGAATCTATGACCCTGAGAATGCAAAATTACACGTGATTACACATGTGCAAAATTACACGTGATCTGGAGAACGCATACAAAAACTGCCCGCAAACAATTATGGCGTTGCTACAACAGAACAGACGATGTGTGCAATATGTGCAAATAATTTCCTGGAAAAATATCTCGTACATGTTGCACGTATATGAGACGTTTTTCAAAGGTCTGAGCAGATCCTTCGACGAAACGAACCAGGATATCTAGATGTCTAGACTAAATGGACACCGAGACGGCCACAGCGAAGAAATCTCGACATTATCGCAGGCAGACGTCATGCAGTATCCGTAAGCGGGATCGTGTTGAATCCCTTAAAGGGATTCCACACGATCAGTAGTTATACCGTCAATTACGATGCAAAGTGGCATTTTGTAGCTGCGGAGGCCAAGAAAGGGTACGCAGAGCTCTTTTGTAAAGGACTGCTGTTCTGAATCTGCCGTTTTCAACTAAAGTCAGTCTTTGTTTTTTATCGAAATTTATTTTGTGTACTATTATTTCATCGTACTTGTTGCCTGTCTCCGCGATTTCTGATATAAGTTTGTGTACGAACGCCTTATTGATCACAGTAAAGGCTCTACATTTTATCCATTCATTGGGTGATTGCGTTATGGAAATCTTAACCTTATTTACATACATACAACTGTAGTTATGGACTATAAAATTTTCGTTTGTGAGTTAAAGTGTCAACGGCAAACGTCGCCCAGTACGGCAAAGGCAAACTGTAACTTATGTGATAACGTCAAAGTGCTAAGGCAAAGGTAATGCAAACAGCAAAGGTAAAGTGAACGTCAAAGTGGTAAACGGCAAAAAAAACGGCAAAGGCAAAGCGAACGGCAAAGGTAAAGTTGGCCGAGCCCGAATCTCATGCCCTCGGGTACGAAGAAACGCGACTTGGTCTGTCTGGGTTGCTGATGAAACGTCGTCACTTGCTTCCAAGGCAATCACCCCTGCTGTACATAGTGGAAACGATACATCGGTCTGCCATAAAATGCTGGTAACAAATCGGAACGGCGTATTTTCGCTATCTTTGCCCAAGAGGAGTGGTCAGCAGTTGGTGGTGACCTTTGAAATGGCCGAATACTACCCAATCACCTTTCGACATGTGCAACTCGATCCAAACCCTAACGCAAGAAATAGCTTACGGAGCCATTACTGTTCATTTCCAGGGGCTCATGTGGAGCCGGAAAACTACGGGAACGTTTCACAGTTTATCAGATTACTCTTTATTAGAGAATGTGAAATTAGATTTCCGGAGCGATGTGGACAATCACAGCGGGACTGCATTCGAAAGCATGACGACATCAGACGGCACTCGGAGTGTGACCCTTCTTTGAGGCCATTACACAGTCACGGCCTCCATAACCGGATACATACCAGCATCGTTCACAGTTGTCATTGTTGGTGGCCACAGCAAACAGTACGGCCATACGGGATTGTCGCAGACCCTAGATAATGGCGAAATTGAACTGTGTCATTAGCCAAGGGTACCGTTTGAGCGTTATGGTTTGCCCATCCATATTCAAGGCCCTGTTGAAGGCAAAGTAGAGCGCGCGAGGACATGCCGTGGCAGCGGAGACATTCCGGGTAGTTTCCTACGGTATGAACTCAATAAATGGGAGATCCAAAGCGTCCTGCTTGTGAAGCAGCTGACAGTAAGTTACCGCATCAGCGTGTTCGACTGGAAGGTGACTGATAAACAAATCACCAAGTTCCCGTATTCGTGGAATATGGCCAGATCATGTGTCATCATTCAGCTGCACACTGGCAGTAGGTTATGGGCGCAGCACTTTATGCCGAATCGAATGAGAAATGTCTAGAGTATGGTGGAAATCAATGGAAGTTATCATGGAACCCAGTTCCTAACTATCAACGAGGTGACCACTGTAACCATACAAGAGGATGTTGGTTAATCCAAATCAGCCTTATGGCACTGGCTTTGTATGGATGAAACCTAGGACTACAGGCGCATTCTACAAATACTCGCGCAATTAAGCCTGACTGAAATATTCTGGCATTTGATTTGTATGCATGTCTACATTCTGCACTGGCGCACATGTGTAACTACTAGACTGTAGTACTCCTTAAATAGGATAAATACTGCCTAAGGGGGGCTAGAATATAATAGAGGAGACATATCCCAAAAGGAACTGCAAGAGCTGCGGGGAATATTTCCCAAGTGTTATCTTTGTGGAGTAATTCGTTAAATCTTGCAATTGACTTAACTATAATAGCTACCCCTACGTTAGAACTATAAAATACGCAAGATCGTCACCGCATTATGTTATGTTGCAAAAATTTTGCTTGTCGTTTCTTGCATCTCCTACGCATCTGAAATTTCGCAACCAAATCATAGCGCGCATCAATGCAATGGATATGGAGATATGAACTTAGCGTAACAGTGAAATTTAGTGAACATGGTTCAATAAGCAACGGTGCTTCGTGCGAAACAAACAGCTTCATGCCCGATGCCGACATAACTGCCACCTAGCTTCTGGACTCAGTCAGCCGTTTCTGTTGTGTCCTTGTAATGGCCGCTAATGATTTCCTGGGGACGGTGCGCAGGCCAAAGGCGGCAATGTCTCGTATTGTTATTGCTTTGCAGGCGTGTAAATCGGCACTGTACGTAGCACCCATAACCGTAGTGTTTATTTATCAGCCACAGACAGTGCCCAAATAAGGGGGCCAGCGCGTTAAGTTACACGCGAATATGCGCAGTAAAAGAAATCAGAAATTTAGCAGCGGTAATCGAGAACGCCGAAAAGCTATCCTGGTATCACTCAGGGAAGCACCTAAAGTGATATTCCCGATAGTGCTTAAATGCTGAACTCGATGACACCCTGAATACGCTTGTCATCCCACGCAGCGAACGGCATCCAGTCGGTCTCGGTTTCCCCCAATATGAAACCGAAAACAGCGCTGTGATAGAGCTGAGGTTTTCTGCCGGTCTCAATGCGAACATTACGGGCAGCATCCCCCTCGATGTCCCACTCAAACCAACAGGCGCCCTTGAGGGAATGTGACAGGACGTTGCGCTCTTCTGGAACAACTGCCGGCAGCGGCGCAGTCTTACCGACATGTTCATTGTCGAAGGACGCGATGCAAATGTGTAGGTTGCCCTCAATCAGTTCTCGCAGATACGCGCAACATTCGGGTGCGAGGTCGGGACGGGCGTCGAGGAGCATCGCGTTACTGATCCATCCCTCAAGTATGTCGTCCGGCGCAGTCACCAGCTTGAAATCGCAGTCAAATGATTCCTCCAAGTGGCTACGTGGCAGTGTGAGGAACGGAAGAACAGGTTTGACGTCGGCGAAGAGGAACTGGAAGATGCTGCTGGCTTCAGCGTCGGTCAGTACACCATCCTACAACGAGCAGACCAGTGGCGCATGGTACTGGTCCCGTCGTTACTGCAGTCCCTACTAAAAGGGCTTGGCTGTTGTAGTGGTATAATCAAATAAACCTAATAAGACTGCTCACTAGCGTCGTGATAAACCATCTGGCTTGTGGTCTCGGTTCAATTCCCACCGTCTGCTGTCTGACTTCCTATTTCGAAAACTGACCAAACAAAATTATAAAAGTACAATTCGAACATTTCCAATGGCCGATGAAGTCCCTTCTGAGCCGGTTTGGCTACTGTAGTGGTACAATAATAAAAATTCTCGTGCAACTGTCTAAACAGGTACGTCAGCTGATGTAGAGCGTACGAGAGCATACTGAACCAATTGTTCTGGTTCCCGTCAAGCGCCGCTGGAACGGGTCGCATTGAAACGAACTGCTGACAAACTGGTCGAAAAGACACTAATCCACACTGGACACCCACCTTTACAGGTCCATTGGCGAGCTCGGTGGCGCTGAAGAGAGGGAAGCGGATCGAGTGCAGCAACGAGCCAAACGCATCCCGTAAGGCGCTCCCCGTCACAGCCCCGACGTTCTGCTCCATCCATCTGCAAAGCGCGATAGTTAGGATACATTTAAAGGTGTAGGCGACTAGGCGTGCTAGTAGGATAACAAGATGGCGGTCCGGTCTGTACCGGCGGACACCGTGGTAGATCTCCGTCTCCTTAGCGCCTATATGTGGGTAGTCCACGATTCGCTTCAGACAGTCGAAGGACAGACGGGGAAGGCCTTCTCCTTTCATGACGTGCGGAGCGCGCATTGCGATCCTGGCTAGGGCAAGAGTGGCCAGGTCGTCTTCGTCCATCTGGGGCGCCTGTAAGCAGCGCAACTTCTACGTATCATATCTGGCTGGGGGAAACAACCCCTGCTTTAAGGGAACAGGCAGTGATGTAAGCAGCAGTTTCGGTGGGTTCCGAATTTCAACTGTTTCTTTCACCTTGCG
>JAQGAU010000195.1:0-35061 GCA_034698045.1 Paramacrobiotus richtersi
CGGTACCGTGACCGACGGGACGGACAACAAAACCATTTGCATTGAATATAGAGGACCTCCGCTACGCTTCGGTCGAAGAAATACCACAGAATTGCTCTCGGATAGCCTGAATCAGCCTTATCGATGAAGAAGGCAGTTAAGTTTATGGTTGCACCTGTAATGAACAAGGTCTATACGAACCATTAGCATGAAAACAAAAAATTTATCTGCTTTATGTATGCAGAAAAGTAGATTTGGGCTATCAAAACAATAACGCCTATGCCTGCGCATCAAAGGACGATTGCCAGTTACAGCCAGTACGAGTAGTGTAAGTTTTACATATTTTTTTTGTTCGACCAGATTTGAAGTTCCTAAAGGGGTTGTCTGCTCTTGTGAAGTAATAATAATAACAATAATAATAAAGTGTGCGAGTTCAAGTAGGAATGTGAAGTGCTTCTTACGTCTCTTTTCAAAGTACATCTTCCATGTAATTAAGTGTACATATGGTATGTAAGTAAGTACTATGTGCACTGTACATCGTTTACTGAACTCCACAAGGCGTTAACAACGAGATTGAAATATGTTATATAGGGGGTATTACATTGCGCACCATACCATGTCCCTGTATTGCTCCAGTCACATGGGTTGGCGATTACGTCATGGCTGTGCAATTTGTGAGTGCAACCACAACGTAATCGCCAAGCGGTGTGTGATGTATGTAGGTAGTATCGTTTATTGCAGCTAACCGGTAACTCAACAAGAAGCAACTGCATGCAAATAACGTTTGACCAGAAGTCATCAACGGTGTGACTGGAGCAATACAGGGACATGGTATGGTGCGCAACGTAATACCCCCTATACATCGGTCTTTCCTGTTCCTCCGCGCCAGTGCGCACTCTAAGTCAAAATGAATCACGCAACGGGCAACGCGGCATGAATTCTGTCCGATAAGTTCCATGCACAGGGAAGTAAAGGGAAAAGTCACGGTGAAACTGAGGATCATACCGCATAAACCATGTACCATGTTAGACATATCTCTTAAGATAGTACTTTGTAGAAACATACACTATTACATGGTACATGTTAACCTTTTTGCCTTACAGCATGCTCTGTTTTTTTTTTGTTGAGCGTTCATTAATCTTGCACGGTAGCTGTCAGTATGTGATTGTTGTGGTACTTGGCAAACGGAAAGATAACTAATTTATTATGAAATATGCCAGTGAGAGACGTGACTTGCTTTTGCTATGATAGTGGTTACTCTGTTCTGTCTTCTGTGAATTGTTTAATATCCTCGTTTGTCATCGGTTCTCTAACGAGACTGTCAATATATCCCGCCATGACATTCCGATGGTTTCGCAATCGGTTAATGTACTTTAGCATCTTGATCTCAGCATTCCCAATAAATGGACAAAAAATTAGTATGTTCGTTGCTCGGCTGCTTATTACCTAGAATTATGCGTTTCCGTACAGATCTGTAGCAACATATACGTAGCTAATAGTTAAAATCTCGTTACAGCGGCATTCATCGAACAGTCACATTTTACCGATGATGTCGGAAACAACACATGGAATCTGGATTTTGGTCCCATTGTTCCACTGAAAAGCGACGATATCGTCCACAATATTAATGCAGGTAAAGAAGCATCTCTGCTGATTCTTCGCTTTTACGAGCACCATATCGTACGTAATGGAGCGAACATGATCTTTCAGCAGGCAAGTTTTTTCAGTATGCAGCGCCTTGGCCAATTGGAGCAGGATATGGTTGGGTGTGTGCAGTCCCGAGACATGTTCGCAGTTAGCCGAGTACAGCCAAGCCATGCATATTCCTCTCGTTTTAAACAGTCCTTACCAGTTAATGATCTCTGCGGAAAATGCAACACCACGGCAAATGTCGTACCAGCTGAATATCCATCCGCCAACCATGCCAGCCGTTATGGATATCATCAGCAACTTGTACAACTGGACGCAGGCGCTGTATGTGACAAACTCTGCCAAAAGTACGAGTGTTTATTTATTGTAAATGCCTTGCTACAGAATTTACCGTAGGTAGGTTCATGTCATCATAAATTGGGTATTAATACTACGTACATGGACTTCGGTAGGTAACAGGTGAAATTACCTATTTTATGCATAGCACAAAC
Source organism: Paramacrobiotus richtersi (assembly GCA_034698045.1). Lineage (NCBI taxonomy): Eukaryota > Metazoa > Tardigrada > Eutardigrada > Parachela > Macrobiotidae > Paramacrobiotus > Paramacrobiotus richtersi. Next base: position 2,121 of record JAQGAU010000195.1, read on the forward strand.
TAATGGTTATAGACACTGTTTTAAACCATTTCGTGTTGCTCGTAATCCGCAAAATAGCGACTTCTGCTTTTCAGAGCTCGATCGATCTGTTCAAGCTTACCATCACCAGAAAATCTCGCAAGAAAACAGCGAAACTGCCGGTCGACTACACATGAATTTCTTTCTTGCACATTCGGCAATCGAAGCGGCAAGTTACATTACAACAGCTGTTCTGCGAACTCCGGTGCGAGTATGGCACATTGTTCTGGACATGTCCGCCATGTTGGCCAACAGGATTATGATCCATCTGCTTAGCCATGACAGAGTTCGCGAACGACAGTTTCATTTCGTTTTGGCGTCTTTGGTATGACAGGTAGCTTTAGTAGGTTGCAAAGCTGCTGTTTTATGCTGACTTTGCTGAATTCATCTCACTGCATTCTTTAATCTGCTGCGCAAGGTATATTCAATTTAGGACCATGAAGCACTGGATTTTGAAGTTCTCCGTTTTTCATCCAGCAGCCTGACAACATTGTCCATGCTGGATGATAGTATCCAAGCATCCGGTACCAAACCAAGCACCGTAATCAGCTGCAACTTGCAAATAACAACAAAATGCATATGAGTGAAAACATGTGTCGTATATCTGTTATCAGACTGAAGATGCGTTGATGCGAGATGCGGTCAGTTTCCTCCATTCTGTTTCAAGCGAATTCGTTGCATCGTTTGATAACGAACCGTTGGACTGCTGTACCACACCCAGTCGCATATGGAAAGCTGGGGATGCTGTTCAACAAAGGCTGCATAACGTGAATACTGCATTTTTGGCTACGCAACGATGACTGTGAAAGAAAACCGAAGCTTTGAGATTGTAGGCTGGATATCACGGTTTGACCGGAAAGATTGAGTTTGATGAACGAGGCATCCGAAAAAACTATGAATTGCGTATTTTAGAGTCGCTAAATGGTCGCCGTGTGGCCAAGGTATAACGACAGTTTATGAACGAACTCTTCTACTGTTAAGGTGAACAGCAAGGCTTATACTTTACAGAAAGGAACATGGAGCGATACGAACGGAATTCAACTCCTAACTGAAAGCCAGGCGGACAGAAGCATGACACTGAGAGCTGTTGGAGTGCTGGTACAACATTTTACCAAATTTGGAACGACATTAGAAATGTAAAGACTTCTTTTATTGACCATATAATCGTTTGGTTAGACAGATAGATTTCTGATGATTAAACCCTGCGAAAGTTTATCCGGCATCCTCACGATGGAAGTACCGTACACTGCGGATGCCAAGCAATGCTATCATGGATACATTGTGGACCTTATTCACGAACTGCGGAATGTTACCGGGTATTCGTTTATCTTACATAACAGCGAAGGACGGCATCCATATGGACAGTATATCAACGAAACATGGACTGGGGCAGTAGGCGAGATATTGCGAAAAGTCTGTAAAAGTTTACCTTGTGCATATCACGCGTTTTCAGCATATGCTGTTTCATACAGAATGCCGATATTATCATTGCTGATTTGGGTATCATCGCCGAGCGGGAGGCCATCATGGAGTATACTATACCCTACATGAACGACGGTTTTGTGGTCCTGTTGAAGAAGGATGAAAAGCGGCAACTGGCACTGTTTGCGTTTATGCAGCCCTTCTCTCCTTACATGTGGCTGTCACTGGCGCTGGCCTGGGTAATAACCTTCGTGGTGGTTTTCTTTGTTGGTCGTATAACGCCCTCTGAGTGGTATCGGCCAACGGATGACCATCCTATTACGGGCAGCAGATTAACAAACCAATATACAATGCAAGAATCTCTGGTAGGTCTTGTATATCCGCCGAAAGCGTCGTATCTTGGACTATCTCGTTTCAGTGGATGATGACAGCAACTTTACTACAACAAGGCCCAAATATCTCCCCTCGCTCCTGTGCGACAAAGATCGCCGTGGGGGCGTGGTATGTCTGGGCGTTGATCGTCGTTTCCACATACACAGCCAATTTGGGTTCGTGCGATTTCGGCATCATTTCGCTCAGACTAAAAATGTTAATAAATCCTATTTATTTTTAAAGCGGCCTATTTGACCCTCAACCGTATGACATCCCCTATCCAGTCCCCCGAAGACCTAGCCGCTCAAGATGAGATCCGTTACGGCATTCTAGCCGGCAGCGCGTATTCTGTGACGTTCTTCAACCAATCTAAAGAAGAGCTCTACCAACGTATGTGGAAAGCGATGAAGGCTCACGAGACAGCGGTGGGTAGTCTGGAGGATGGGATTGATCAAGTGCGACAAGGGAAGTTTGCCTTTATCGGTCCGAAGACGGTTATCGATTACGCGAACTCAGGATCGCCGTGTGATACACGGATTGTGGGGCAGCCGTTGTATTACTCGAACTATGCCCTGGCATTGCCGGCTGGGTCGCCATTGAGGAAACAATTCTCGGAGGCTATACTGAAGTTGAATGAGAATGGCGTGTTGAGGATGCTGGAAAGGAAGTGGTTTCGTCGAGGTCAGTAAGCATTTGATCACATTTTTTACACGGCTTTTGCTTTGTATTTAATCCGATTACGCAACAGTGCACAGAAACGCTATCTTTGCTCATTACCTGTACCGGCTATACGACCTAGCTGCCGCAGCAGCCGTCGCAGCTGTCGACAAGCACAGAAGGATTCTTCACTCTCCATTCCTAAAAAAGACATCTCAGTCTCTGTTGTGTTGGTGTATCCTTTCCGCCTAAATTCGCATGCACAATAGCGATCTACATTTACACTGTTGTCGGTTTACTTACAGCAACTGAGGTGTACCAACATATACCTACAGTCAGTGATTATCAAAAGGATGTTTGATACGTTGTTTTTTTTGTCGTAGACGATTGTACTGCCAAGAAGACCAGCAGCGATTCGGTAAGTCCGATAAAAGTTATCTAGGGTCCCCTTTTTACTGTCCAAATAATCCTCGTACTCAACCTCAGGGTGACGACAGCCTTGACGCTCTGAGTCCTTATGAAATGGCTGGATTATTTATCATCCTAGCGGCAGGTCTGCTGCTGTCCATGATAGTGGCAGTTGCGGATTACCTGTGCAACGGGCATCGGAGGTTGCGGAAAAACGGAGTAAGGATTTTTCAAGTGCTTGCAGGCATCTCGAGGCGGCTTGAAACCCCCAAACTCAGGTTTAGGGGGTGGAGGTTCTAGCCGCCCACAAAGGGGCCAGAAAGAGGGAAAAACTCGCTTCGGCAAGATAGAGAAAATTCCCTCAGTCAATGAAAAACTTTTTGCCAGTTCGGCCCACCCCCTTGCTTCCGCCGCCTCGAGCCGCCACTACATGCAGGAGCCTCACAAATCACAATACACCTGCGGTATTTGTTCGAAGATCTCCATTGACAACGTCCTCCTTACAACTCCGAAGCAAAAACCTGAATCAAGAACAGCGAAAAAGATGGCCGACGGTGCAGTACCTATGGCGAACCTGTCGCAACAGAACAGCTGGACAGAAATGCAGCGGAACGGTACATTGGAGTCATTTACTTGATAACTGTTGACTGATCGATTGATCTGTGCGCATTTTTGACTGAAATAAGTGTATTTATTACCGAATTGTAGTACTTTTATTTAGTTTTATTCACGAAATTACTGTTAATTCGAAGATGTGTGTTTCCTCCAGAAATACTCCTTACTGCGTCATAAAGCTAGAGGTTTGTTTGTTGAGCTTTATCCAAAGGTACCGCATCTACGGTACTTCTACATGTTGAACCGTACAACGCACAGCAGGGCGGGTGACACTACGAGATCTACGGAGATGTACTGAACTGTTACGCAATCGTTACTCATGATTTCTGACTGTAAATGCACATGTAGAACTTACCTACAAATCACTCATTACATATGAGCTACCTCGTCCCTTTACAATGTAGGTCTGTTGGCCAGTTTTACAACTTCGAAAACAGTGCTGAAGTGTGTGTTAAATGCGGCTGTAATGCGGCTTTGTTACATTTACCATCATCGCTTGGCAGACTACCAAACATTAAACATTTTGCCACACAGACTCGAAACGATGAAACATACGATGCGGCTTGTGGCATAATTTATGTAATGCCTTAAATTGTTTTTGACAATTACCGTACACGATGCCAATACATTGTTCCGATGTATGTACCGCACAGCCTAATTAAAAACCAGTTTCACCACTTCCTCGTTAAAGTTTTTATAACCCATAATTGCTACACCAATTTCCATCGTATCTACGCTCTGAAAATGACTTTCTACGGCAGACAGACATTCAACGCGTTAGTAGAGAAAAGGTTACAGCCGAAACGCTAAAAAAGCTTTTGTGCTGGTTTCTTTGAGAGAAATTCAAAGATAAAGAAAACTGTTTTGATTGAAATTATTCGGCAGGAGCTTCACCTTCAGCTGGGGCTGGGGCCTCGGCCTCGGGCTCAGGAGCTGGGGCGGCGGGTTTGCCCTTGGAAGCAACGGCACCGGTCAGACCCTTGATCGCGACGTCGTCGAGGAGGGGCACGTTGGAGCCCTGGTACAGACGGCTGTTGGAGTAGTCATCGAAAGTGGAAGCCTTGCTGCAGTCAACATCGAAGAACCAGCTGCAGGTCAGGGTGATCGAATTGAAGAGACTCATGTTGGGGCACAGGTACGAGGTCTGGTTGCCGTTGATGTCGCAACGGTGGAACACTGTAAAATAAACGTATGTTTACAAACCCGGTATTTTGGCCCGCATAACCATCTTTTGACTTCAGCTCAGACGAAACTACCACATGGTACATGTGAACGGCGTAAAAAGGCGATTATTACCTTGGCAGCGAGATTGATCACTGGTATCGGCATAGAATCCGGGCTGGTGGGTCTTGGCGCAGTCGAAGCCGGTTCCCTGGGGAATGGTCGACAGATTGGGGTAATCCTGACCGGCCTTGGCGGTGGCAATCAGGTTATACTGGTCGGGAATGGTCAGTCGGGTGCGTCCGCGGAGGGTGTCCAATGCGGAGAATACCAAAGGATTTTGGGGCTTAACGGCGCGCTTAGCCTGTTAAAAAGTTTCGCAGTGTTAGGGTTGGAATTATATTCTTTTCACTTGAGAATTATTGCTTGTCATGCATTTCGTATATTTCATACGTTATTTCCTGCTTTGCACCACTTTGATTAAAAAACTATGGAAAGCTTAATCTTGATTAATGTTGTGCTACTGCTGAACCTTAATAACCGACATATGCGATATGTGTGTCAATTCAAAGGTCAGCGTTATATAGAGTAGGCTAAAAGGTGATCATCCAGAACTGATCTAGTTACTAACACAGTCAATGCGTACCTTGAGGCTAGCGGCAGAGGCAACAGCCACGACGACGAGGAGAACTAGGACAGACTTCATGGCTGAATACGGGGCAGTGATACTAATTGAGACCGGTTAAGAAGTGACTTGGAAACTTTAGCTGAGCAACTGATGAATGCTAGCTCCACAGCCAGTGATTTTTATACCTTGCAAGTACTTCCCTATGTTTTCAGACATTTGCGGGCGCCAAGTACAGCCGTTGGCTTAATCTGTCATGTTGACAAAGGAAAGAAAACAGGCTGCTCCTCCTGCGAAAGTGTCAAACAGGTTACATAACGACCTTCACAAACCATGGTGCATGCAGTGTAGCACGATGTCAAGGTCTGCGCCTGTGCTGTAACTGAACCATTACTCTCATTATTATGCAGTTATTCTTTCTCTTTGTTACAATTAATCTTCGGTACCTAATAGGCTGAAGGCTGTATGCCTTCTGACCGACTTTGAAAAGTCACACCATACAGAGAACAGTAAACTGTCGCAATACATTTTGAATGTACAAGTTCAGTAGTTTTTTCTCTCCGTGATTTGAATATTCCCAACAAATACGTTACAGATTCACGATATAACCATGTGGAACTATAAGAAAAGACTGTATGAAGTATAACAGTTGAATTGCCCGAGATTTTAATACTATGTACCATTGTTAAATCCGGTTTTGTAAATAAGTTTGTCTCGTTTCTGAATTCTGTTCAGGATACAGCGCAGTTTCTGGAGAATTTTTCAATAGTTTTCAATAGTATATTTTTTGCTTCCTCCAGAGAACCATTTTTGACCCGGATTTACGAACAAATACGCATTTCATATCAATATATCTACTAAATATGGTGAGTATTGGGCAATTTTTTACTTTATCCCAAACATAAACAGTGAAAAGTTCTGAATTTTTGAAAAGTAAAAATGCCGATTTGTAAATAAAAACATAGAATAGCCAGTGTTACATGCACTATAAAGGATCATTACATCCCAGCCGAGGTTAAAGAGCAATTTATGTAACGAATTAAAACATATTCGTTAAAGCCAGATTTACATATATATACATCGTATTCTTTGTGACTTATTGTTAATTGCATCGTACCTACTCGATTCAAAAAAATTATTTTGGTCATAAACATATTATGCGAGACAGAATAAGTCCTTCGATAAGGAAGACATAAAATCTTTCTTTTCTCTCTTGGCACTTATTCAGTGTAACTACCGCATGCTTAACTTCGGAAATAAATTGCTGCTGTCAAGTTTTACTGTTCATTTGCCGCAGGCTGAATACAATTTCGCCGAACAAAACTGTACACTTTTCCTTTCGGATTTTCTTTGCACTGATCTTTTAGTATGAAAATTTTATTGATTTATAAACTCCCAGAATGTTTTATAATTCCCATAAAAAATATTTGCAGACATTTCAGTGCAGACGGTTAATTGTAGGTTACAGCATATTGACTCTAGTCCGATCAATTTTTGATAGTTATATGCCGAGTTATTAGCTGAACGCATCGACGTCAGCCATCATCGAAATTCTCCAAGAAAAAGCCGGTGTATTCTTTAACTAATAATTTTGGCAACGTTTCAGTTGATGACACAGAAAGCTTCAACAATAACTTGTAAAGAATGTAATAAAATCCCCCCGGCCACACAATTTCACGCTTTCTGTCTGACGATGTAGACTGCAATTTCATAGTATGTCCTTCCTTTGCAACTGCAAGAATTGTCCACTGAACACTGAACCGTCTAAGCCATGAGATGTCAGCCTAAACAGGTGGTACTCAATTGCGAAAAGGTGAATCTCATGGTTTGTAGAAAGGGTAAGAAAGGTAAACAATGTAATGTGTTTCTGAGTTCTAAATAGTAATTCGTTTACAGTTCGTTATCGGCGTGCAGCTGACTTGACGCCGACACGGTGTTTTATCTCACGAACTTCCACACAGTCGATCATTTTGTCAGATGTCAATCACAAGCAACAGATTCACCAATTACTGTTAATATTATTAATATTAATAATAATAATAATATTATTATTATTAACAAGCCAAAGTGTGTTCGCTGGACACACGCGAGATGTACCTCACGGTACATATCGCCGTCAGTAATATTAGCGATTTTTTTCGTTTTGGTGACCTTTTTTTGGCGAAGGGTGACCTTTACGATATCTCGAAATTTAATTAAGAGAAGTATGTTTTTGATATACGTGACCTTTTTAGTCGTCAACTGATGGGGCTATTGATGCTGGGCTTGGTGGCGTTACTATTTTCTTTATATAAATATCACTGACATAATATTGTTTTATTATGGTAGCTATATCCCTAGCTGGATTCAATCAGTTTCTCATTGCTGTGTAGTGATAATGGGCAATTCCCTCAGCAACATTCAATCACCAAGACATTGAGCAAAAATAACAATCAACTTTCAACGAACATTTTCGGTTTCACTTGTTAGGCGCACGAACACGCGTTCAGCCGGGGCTTCACCCTCAGTGTAAGGGGGCCTGAGTGACAATATGGCGCGGCGCGCGGAGATTGACCCGGCCATCAGCAACGGCGCCAGTCTGGGCCCGGACAACGTCATCGAGGAGAGGCACGTCGGCGCCCTGGTAGAGGCGGCTGTTGGAGTAGTCGTAGAGAGCAGCGGCCTTGCTGCAGTCCACGTCGAAGAACCAGCTGCAGGTCAGCGTGATCTGGTTGAAAACGCTCAGGTTCGGGCACAGGTACGAAGTCTTGTTGCCGTTGAAGTCGCATCGGTGGAAAACTGCAAGGTGCACATCATTAGGCTGTCAAATCATGTTCTGACCTCAGCTCAGACGAGAATCGCATTGGCGGAGTTGTTATCGGAGAGTGATAGATCTTGATCGGCTTACCTTGGCAGCGGGCTTCAGTGTTGGTATCAGCGTAGAATACGGGCTGGTGGGTGGTGCCGCAGTCAAAGTTGGTCTGAAGGATGATCACCAAGTTGGGATAGTCCTTACCAGCGCGGGCTGTAGCGATCAGATTGTACTGGTCGGGAATGCTCAGTCGGCTGCGTCCAAAGGCTGTCCAAAGCAGACCAGACAACGGGGTTCTGGGGACTAACGGCGCGTTTTCCCTGAAAGAAGATCGGTGTCATTTTACTGGGATTAGTAGCTCGAAGAGTACCCTAATGTGGCACGGTTACGAAGGTCATTATCGCAAAAAAAGGATTCTAAGTAAATTGTTTACCTTGAGGCTAGCAGCAGAGGCGACAGTCGCAACGGTGAGGAGAACCAGGACGAATTTCATGGCTAATGTGATGACTGCAATCTTGAAATGCCGGTAAATGTGAGTCATTATGCGACTGAAGACTTGAACTGATGCTGCCGATGCCGACTCTCCCAGCTGAGAAACGGCTTTTTATATCTTGTTTTAGACTCCCAGTCGTGAGTAACTGACCGGTTACGGCAACCTACGCCCGCCAAATTCAAAGTGGACCGAAGCCGGAGGCATCCCGGATGCACAACGCATTGGCATTACAAAGTCAATAACTCAAATCATTCAATTCTGTAACCACACCATCAAACGATAGAATTACAGCAGTAGCTTGTTTACCTCGCCTTTTTTTAGTTTTTTGTGTATCTGCAAGTGGTGAGTTCATATCTGCAGCACACAATCTAGAAATTTGCAACAACGGGATGCACGATTTAGAAATTAACTTGGCAAATAGGATCATTCTGACAATGTCATTCCTGTCACTTTAGTGGACGTTGTGAATTAAATTAGGCAACGACGTCACTTCAGAACTTTGTTGGTACCAGCCCAGGAAAAGCTGGCAACCCGGTATTGCTTTGAAAGTGGGTTTTCTCGTGTTCGAAACGGAAGTCAACATAAATTGTGAGTGAACTTTCCGGACCGCAAATCTTAACTAAATCTTTCGCCGCATTAGTCCAACTAAGTCTTTTTGTATTCTGGGCAGGATTAATCTGAGAATTTGATCCCCACCCGCATTCGGCATTATATTGTCCTAGAGAGTCCAGTTTCTGTTCAGAGCAATGACAAGCTCTTGACAACTTTTCATACGACATATCGTTTTTGCTTTCACTTTTTCTTTATGCGACGTTAGCAGACAGGGCGTTGATCACATTTATGGCCATACTTAAGCTTGTGACGATCATTCAATTAAGCTTTTCTGTACAGAATGTACAGTATTACGGCTAATGCAGTAGTAATGCTGAATGCCAGTACCAAAATGCCACTGCAGCGCAGGCCAGTTTCTTTCCGTGTGTCATCATTTGTTTCAACTGCAAATGCGATTTTCAACGAGCGAGACTCTTACAAGTTAGTGTCAGTTGCTAAAAACATTTAAGCATTCACGCAGGCTAAACACAGGAAGTGTGTTATGGGCATGTGTGATTAGAACGACAAAATGATCAGACCATCTTTCATAATGCGCAACGGACTTCGGCAGGCTCTATAAGGTTAAAAAAAATTGATGTATACATATTACAGAATATATACAGTACATCATTTATATGCGAATGCATGTTACAGGATCTAAAATTTAGTCTAGTGTAAGCGGACTGCTGCACCCCAGCCAAATGCGTTATTTATCAATCTTGTTTTCGGTCAGTTCCACACGCTTGGTGTGAACAACGAACAACTGGACCACTAAGGTTTTGAGCAAAAACACCAATCAACCTGGAAATAACACTATTTCAGTTAATTCTTTGGTTGTACGTGTAGGTCACACCGACAGCGCCCGTTCAGAACAGCATCTATTCAGCGGCAGCCTCCGCTGGGGCTTCCTCAACAGGGGTCTCTGGAGTCTCGGGGGCAGCGGGGACATTGGTGCGGCCGGCAGCAACAGCGCCAGTCACGCGTTGGACAACGTCGTCGAGGAGAGGCACGTTGGCGCCCTGGTAGAGGCGGCTGTTGGAGTAGTCATCAAAAGAGGCGGCCTTGCTGCAGTCCACGTCGAAGAACCAACTGCAGGTCAGGGTGATAGAGTTGAAGACGCTCATGTTGGGGCACAGGTACGAGGTCTGGTTGCCATTGATGTCGCAACGGTGGAAAACTGTAAAGTAGATCCGTGTTCATGAACCGCGGGAAATCTGGCTCGAGTGAGCTATCTTTTGACCTCAGCTCAGACGAAATCACCACATAGTACTTGTGTACCGTGTGAGCAGGCGATTATTTACCTTGGCAGCGAGATGCATCACTGGTATCAGCATAGAACCCGGGTTGGTGGGTCTTGGCGCAGTCGAAGCCAGTGCCTTGGGGAATGGTCGACAAGTTGGGGTAATCCTGACCAGCACGGGCGGTGGCAATCAGGTTATACTGGTCGGGAATGGACAGTCGGCTGCGTCCGCGGAGGCTGTCCAAGGCAGACCAGACAACGGGATTTTGGGGCTTTACGGCGCGTTTTGCCTGAGAGAAAGATTGTATGCATTGCTTTCAGAAATACTCTATGATGATATAAGCGCGAAGGTCATTATAATTTATCCCCAATGATAATTTCAGAATTAACGGGCTCGAACCTTACCTTGAGGCTTGCAGCAGAGGCGACGGCCACAACGACGAGAAGAACAAGGACGGACTTCATGGCGATGGCTGATTTGCTGAGTGCACGACTGTAATCCCAAAATACCGGTGAATGGTTGAAGACTTGAACTGCTTGCTGCTGATTGTTCTCCGAGCTGAAAAATCGGTTTATATACCTTGTTCAGACACACGGTTATGAATAATTGAATGGTTACGGCAACGTGCGGGCGCCAAATTCAAAGTGGACTAAAGCCGAAGGCATTCTTTGTCTTGATACACAACTCTATCGCACCTTAAAATCCAATTATGCAATTTGCGTAACCGCACATTCCAACGATAAAAACTTTACAGCGGTAATTGGATTAGACCGCTTTCCTGTATACTTAACCAAGTTAATAGCTTCAGCTCACAATGGAGAATTGTAAAATGTCTGCTGCCTGCCATTTGTTTGCGAGCATTTCTATTTGGACGGCTTTCGCTTGACAATCAAAACAAGAATCAGAGGAGGTAGATTGCGCAACAGTCTAAAACCAGACTTAGCGTATACTTGGCAAATTGGCTAATTTGTAACGCTTACATGCCTGTCACTGTATGGTAGCTAAAACGGCACCGGTGTCCATATAGAGCCTTACTTAATTATCAGAGCCTTAGCTCTCCGCTTAGGAACCGCCCAGGAAGCCAGCAACCGGGAGTTTGTATGCATGCAGATCTTCCTTGTTAACCAATTTTTTTCTGGGCATTACTCCATTGAGGTTGTTTTTGCTGAATTAAATCGATAATTTGTTATCATCCAAAATCAGCATCCTTTTGTCGTGGATAGTCCAGTTTCAATTCAATGACAATGTCTTGATCGTCACGTTTCCCCTGATTTGATATTTTTTGCTTTCACTTTTTGTCTATGCGACGTGAATACATGCGGCCATAATTACATTTATGGCCATATTAAATTTGGTGATAATCATTCAGTTATGGCTTGTGGTATGCCTATAGTATTACCGATACTAAGTACATAAATGCCAGTAATGTACATGGCGTTACTTATTCCTCATGTGCCAGCCTTCATTGCGTTTACAGATGTCTATTGCGATATTTGAAAACATTAATTTTGTCCGATGTTGAATCTTTTTAATACAGTATATCATATACGCAAGCACAACGCCGGTGAGTCCTGTGCAGTGCTGGTTGTTGGAAAACAAAACGAACAAAACCTTCTAACGTAAATCTGAGTTGCACCTAATTTTCCGTACTTCCGACGCATCCATGTAACTCCCGACCGATAAGTTCCGTCACGTGTCTTAGCCGCGCAGGAAAAAACTCGTCATATCATATGTAAACGCATTTTGTGTACTATATATTTTTTGCGTATGCTGTTGATTGATATAAAATTTAACCTACGACGCCGATGCGGGTTGCCTCACGCCGGCCTTTGGATCAGCGTTGTCGAACTTCGGCAACGCAATTTCTTCACTTCTTTTCTATTTATCAATGCCGATTTTGATCACTTCCACATTGTTGGTAAAGTGTTAACGGTATCAGAGAATGTTCAAGCGAATGAACAACTAACTCACTAAGGTCTTGAGCAAAAACATCAATCAAGCTGGAAACAACACACTTCCAGCTGGTTCTTTGGTTCAGCTGTTAAGTCTCACTGACAACGCCCATTCAAACACATCATCTATTCAGCGACAGCCTCAGCTGGGGCTTCCTCAGCGGGGGTCTCTGGGGTCTCGGGGGCAGCGGGGACATTGGTGCGGCCGGCAGCGACAGCGCCAGTCCCGCGTAGGACAACGTCGTCGAGGAGAGGCACGTTGGAGCCCTGGTAGAGGCGGCTGTTGGAGTAGTCATCGAAAGAGGCGGCTTTGCTGCAGTCCACGTCGAAGAACCAGCTGCAGGTCAGGGTGATCGAGTTGAAGACGCTCATGTTCGGGCACAGGTACGAGGTCTGGTTGCCGTTGATGTCGCAACGGTGGAACACTGTAAAACAGCTGCGTTATCACGTGTACTGGAGCGGTATATTGGGCCGCAGGGGCTCATCTTTTGACCTCAGCCCAGACGAAAGAACCACATAGCACGTGCACCGTGGAAGGATCGGCGATTATTACCTTGGCAGCGAGATGCATCACTGGTATCAGCATAGAATCCGGGCTGGTGGGTCTTGGCGCAGTCGAAGCCGGTGTCCTGGGGAATGGTCGACAAGTTAGGGTAATCCTGACCAGCGCGGGCGGTGGCAATCAGGTTGTACTGGTCGGGAATGCTCAGTCGGCTGCGCCCACGGAGGCTGTCCAAAGCAGACCATACAACCGGGTTCTGGGGCTTCACGGCGCGTTTTGCCTGAAAAAGGATTACATAGATTGCTTCGTTTTACTGCGAATATAATAGTCAGCTCGAAGAGTCCCTAAGGTGATATGGGATCATGGGATCGACAATCAACATTACCAATGTTATTTCAGTAATTCCAGACTAAACATGCTCGAACCTTACCTTCAGGCTAGCGGCAGATGCGACTGCCACAACGACGAGGAGGACCAAGACGGACTTCATGGCTGATTTGCTGAGTGAACGACTGTAATCCTCAAAAGCCGGTAAACGCGGTCGAAGAAGTGAACTGCTGCTGATGCTTATTCTGTCCGCCGAAAAACTGTCTTTTTATACTTTGCTTTCAGACTCATCAGTCATGAATGATTGACTGGTTACGGCAACGTGCGGCCGCCAAATTCACTAAAGTGCACTAAAACCTGAGGCATACACATTTCCGTGATATACAAAACAGTCTATCGCAGCTGAAAATTCGATTATGCAACTGTGTAACAGAGCAATTTAACGATCAAATTAAAGCCGTAATTATTGAGTTCCGCCGATTGTTTTTGTAACGGCGGCTCTGAGTTCAGATCTGGATTTGGAAAATATCTGCTACATATGCAATTTATTTGAGAGCTGTGTTGGACGGCTTGCGCTTGACATTCGACACATTAATTGGATGAAGAAGACTGGGCAACAAAAGCAAATATACATGATCCGGAATGTGCTTGGCAAAACCGGTCATAACTATTAGTTTGTGACACTTTTGTTGTAGCTAAAAAGGCAACGGCTACATTGTACTGCCTTATCAGTACAGTAGATTTTATGTGTTCTTCAAGTGTTAATTGTGTGAAGTGTCAAGTGTGTTAATTGTGTGCAAAAGTGACAGGAACTGGCGTGTTTGTTTTGGTGTGCTGACTGGAAGGATTTTAAACACTGTACAACGCTTTCTGGAATACAAATCTTCACCAAATCATTATTTCAACCAAGAATATTAAACTGATGTTTACATTTGTTTTCGGCATTATTTTATCACGGCGGGTCCAGTTTCAGTTGGATATCAATGTTTTGTGGCGTTTTCCGTAGTCTGGCTTCTGCTTTCAGTTTTCCTTTATGTGACGTGAACACATGCGGCCTTGACCTCGTTTATGCCTATGGGCATACTTATAGCATACTTATTGCATAATCTCGTGCAGTCATTGCACGTGACTATTCACTGCACGTAACTGCCGGCGTATTCATATTACATGTACTCGGTGAGTACCGGCAGCTGTCTGTTATATAGCAGAAACAAAACTTGGACATATGCATACAACGATAATTATTGTACTGTATATGCGTATGCTGTAACTGGATTCGATCATTTAAAATGTAACTGACCGGATGACTCTGATCACGCATCAACCGAACTATATCGAATTATTTAAGCAAGAGCATTTCATCGACATCTTTTTATCATTTTATGACTTCGATCAGTTCCACAAGGTTGGTAGTGAACGGTATCAGAGAATGTCCGTCCAAATGAACAACTACACTATTAAGGTCTTAAGCCAAACTTCAGTCAAGCTGGAAACAGGAATATCTGAGCTGGTTCTTTGGTTGCACTTTAAGTCGCGCTGATAACGCACGTTCGAAAACAGAGTCTATTCAGCGGGGGCAGCCTCAGCTGGGGCCTCTTCGGCGGGGGTCTCAGGGGTCTCAGGGGCAGCGGGGACATTGGCACGTCCGGCCGCAACAGCGCCAGTTACGCGTTGGACAACGTCGTCGAGGAGAGGCACGTTGGAGCCCTGGTAGAGGCGGCTGTTGGAGTAGTCATCGAAAGTGGCGGCCTTGCTGCAGTCAACATCGAAGAACCAGCTGCAGGTCAAGGTGATCGAGTTGAAGAGACTCATGTTGGGGCACAGGTACGAGGTCTGGTTGCCGTTGATGTCGCAACGGTGGAACACTGTAAAATAAATACGATTTCGCATACGTTTCATCGGTATATTTGGCCCACATGATCTAGCTTTTGACCTCAGCTCAGACGAAAGTACCACATAGTGCATGTGTGCCTTGTGAAGCGGCGATTTTTTACCTTGGCAGCGAGATTCGGCGCTGGTATCAGCATAGAATCCGGGCTGGTGGGTCTTGGCGCAGTCGAAGCCAGTGCCTTGGGGAATGGTCGACAGATTGGGGTAATCTTGACCGGCCTTGGCAGTGGAAATCAGGTTGTACTGGTCAGGAACGGACAGTTTGGTGCGTCCGCGGAGGGCGTCCAAAGCAGACCAGACAACAGGGTTCTGTGGCTTAGCGGCGCGCTTGGCCTATTGAAATATTACACAAATAGCTTTTGCCAGACTTTCAACAGATGCTCGGAAATTAGCCTAGCCTGATTAACATCGGGGGTCATTACCCGAACTGATTGTGCTTTTAACACAGTTGAAACCTACCTTGAGACTAGCGGCAGAGGCAACAGCCACAACGACGAGGAGGACCAGGACAGATTTCATGGTTGATTGTTGAGGGCGGAGCACGACTGATAATCCTAAGATACCGGTAAAGGTGCAGCTGATCGGAGACTGCTGGTGCAACTGATACTTTCTTCAGCTGAAACAAAAGGTTTTTATACCTTGGTCGCTAAAGTTCCGTCAACCGATTATCAACTATTTCACTGCGGACGCCAAATTAAATAAAGAGTCGAGCCTGCGGCCAACTGTATGCTGATATACATTTGTTAATGAGATTATGCAATTCTCTAACCGCGCTGTTTAACGGCCTAAGCAGTGCAAGTGAGTACAGCCGTTGTCTCTGCGGAAGCAGGTTTGCAGTTCAGAACAGGCACACGCAACGGAAGGTGTGCAGTTTGTATTATCGTCCAAAAAGGTGAATTCATGCGGCTGCAGTCATTTACAGAGTACGTTGCTCTGTTCAGCTTACACTGTCCAATCGATTATTTTTTTCAAAATGCATCTATATATGAAGATTGTTCTGAACCCACACCAGCCTTCCAGCACTGTTTGTAAATTTTAAATCAAATTTCAAAAATTTTAAAACTCCAAGCTGGTTTTGGTTCAAAACAATCTTCATATACACATGTGTTTTTCATGCAAGTTTTCAAGGAATCGAATCTAAGCGAGACGTTTGGTACACTGGTTTGTGTTTAAACTGTCTTCTGGGATCGATTGTACAACATCCGGATGCTGCGCGCACAAATCGTTTTCACATTCATGTATGTTAGTCCTTTGACCACCGAAACTAAAATATGCCGCACGTGAGCATTCACCTTCACCCTTCACTGGTGCAAGGTCGACAAGCCAAAGCTACGTGATAGCGATAAACTGTGTCTTTAACCCGAAAGCCGATCGTGTACAATTTCTCACGTGTACACCTTCGTGTGAACGGCAGACAAACAGAATTATTTTTGTCTGAATTACGTAACTATCGATAGTTTTATTTACATCCGCATTCGGCATGTTTTTGCCATGGAAAGCCCATTTTTAGTTTAATAATCATCAAACATCATTGTGTGTGACGTGATCCATATTTGGTCTCTGCTTTTACTTTCGTTATGCGACGTGAACGTATCGTTATCCTTGACCTCGTTTATGGCCATATTTGTGGCATTCATTCAGTTGTACTTTGTATAACGTCAATGCACTGGATAATTATACCGATACCAATACTAAATGTCAATACATGCCGTTGTTCATAATTTCATTCAGCGTTCATCATTTGCTACATTTGTAAACTTAATTTTGAATAAGATTTTTCGAAAACCGGCATCACTTCTTCAACTTTTATTCGCACAATCTTAAAACATGAAAGTCACGGGAAGTTGTATGACGTCAGCACGCGCTTCGTGGCTGTAGCCAAATGATCGGCTACGTCCAATAATGAACGTTATCGATATTCGGTATTAGCTTGGCACTAGTATCAAAAAAATAATCCAGCTCATTCTGATGGATCGAACATTACAGCAGCTATGGTTCTTTACCATTTTCAGATTTTGTTCAAGCTCCACGGGTATTTTGGGTCTTTGCCTCTCTTTCGTGATTGGTAGATGAGGCCGATTCCAGTTTCAACTCACTTGTTAAGTGATCAAGAGAGTCGAACTTGAAATAATCTTGTCATGTAGCCAGTTATTGTCGAACTTAAACAAGAGCATTTCATCAACCCCTTTTTATTCATTTATGCTGATTTCGATCAGTTCCACATGGTTGGTATGAACGGTATCTCGGAATGTCCGTCCGAATGAACAGCTGCGCTACGGTCTTGAGCAAAAACATCAATCAAGCTGGAAACAACACTATTCGAGCTGGCTCTTTGGTTGCACTTTAAGTCGCACTGATAACGCACGTTCAAAAACAGCGTCTATTCAGCGGGAGCAGCCTCAGCTGGGGCTTCCTCAGCGGGGGTTTCTGGGGTCTCGGGGGCAGCGGGGACGTTAGTGCGGCCGGAAGCAATAGCGCCAGTCTGGGCACGGACAACGTCGTCGAGCAGAGGCACGTTGGCGCCCTGGTAGAGGCGGCTGTTGGAGTAGTCATCGAAAGTGGCGGCCTTGCTGCAGTCAACATCGAAGAACCAGCTGCAGGTCAGCGTGATCGAGTTGAAGAGACTCATGTTGGGGCACAGGTACGAGGTCTGGTTGCCGTTGATGTCGCAACGATGGAACACTGTAGAATTAAATGCATATTCATGTATGTTTCACGGTCATATGATTGGGTCCGCATGAACCACCTTTTGTCAATTTGACCCAAGATCAGACGAAATTACCACACATTTAACGAAGCCATTGTTACCTTGGCAGCGAGATTGATCGCTGGTATCAGCGTAGAATCCGGGCTGGTGGGTCTTGGCGCAGTCGAATCCAGTGCCCTGGGGAATGCTCGACAGATTGGGGTAATCCTGACCGGCCTTGGCGGTAGAAATCAGGTTGTACTGGTCGGGAACGGACAGTTTGGTGCGTCCGCGGAGGGCGTCCAAAGCAGCCGATACCAAGGGCTTTTGGGGCACAACGGCGCGCTTTGCCTAATGAAATAGGTCAAGAATTGTTTATGCTTATCCTTTTTGCAATCCTAGGCTGGTTAACATGAGTGGTCATCCACTATCAAAAATTAGCTTGCTCTTGACACTGTTACAACCTACCTTGAGGCTAGCGGCGGAGGCAACAGCCACAACGACGAGGAGGACCAGGACAGATTTCATGGTTGATAGTTGAGGGCGGAGCACGACTGTAATCTTAAGATACCGTTAAATGTGGCTGATCGGAGACTGCTAGTGCAACTGATACTTTCTTCTGGCTAAAACAAAGGGTTTTATACCTCAGTCATTATAGTTCCGCCAGCCGATTATCAAATACTTATTTGCGGACGCCCAACTAAAACTGGTGTAAAGCCTGCAGCCAAATGAATAGTGATACACATTTTTATGGCATTATTAATGAGATTATGTAATCCGCTGTAACCACACTGTTTCATGGTTAATGCAGTGCAAGTGAGCTGAACCGTTCTTTCTGCGGAAGCATGTCTGCAGTTCAGAAACATGCACACGCAACGCAAACTACCTTCTACACTATCAAATAAAGTTATCCTACATGTATCTGACAAACTTGTGTTTCACGTGCAAAGGCGAAATGGCTTAAAATGTGACAATTGTTTCACCAGTTTCGGTTGTTCCCATATTAGGCTGACTGGAACGATTTCGCAATCCGTGAGCTACATGCATTTGTGTTTTGGGGCAACTTTGAATTCTTCTTTGAAAAAACATTTTTTTATAACGAAGGTAAATCTTAGCTACGTGTGTCCCATTCAGCCTGTATAGGCTGGAAATAATATACGGTACATTAAATTTCGCCACTGCTCGCTAGCGCGCGTTGTAGGAAATATATTTCGCAGTAAAATTGTAGTTTTCTTAAAATTGTGCTGATCGTCGTATGATTTATAGGCAATCTCTTTGACGAAGAAAAATGTGATTAACATTCTGCCGTTCGTTTTAAGCTGTAGCACGTTCGAAAGACAAATCTCATTACAATCATTTCGGTACATCATAAAAAATCTAGACGTTTGTATGATTAAAGTGTATTTTACATATAGACGTATATATGCAATCAACGAGCTATTTACAAGGCGCTTGGCCTTCATTTATTGGCTTATAAAGCCTTTTGTTAACAAAAATCAATTCTATGTAAAGAATATGCTAATATTATAGGCATATATTAGATAACATAAGCAGAATAATTACTACTTATTTTGATCAATCTCGATTTCGTTGATAAGTCTCCGCATCTTATCCGGTTTTAATGCTACTTTCACTTTCAACGCTTCGCTATTACCACGTGAACTCATGCGGTTGCTGTCATGCACGTTGCGCTGTTCAATCAGCCTGTCATCGTCTATTACGCTAAAGAATGCGAGCATGAACTGCACACGTGAGTATTCACTTTCGCCCTTCACCGAGTGCAAGGTCAACAAGCGAAAGTGTATCAATGTATCATTAACCAAAGAAAGCCGAGCGTCTATCGATTCTTCACCACCTGCACACCTTGTCTGGCTGCTTGTTACGCAACCACATGTTCTAAAAATCAACCAATCCGAGCCAAATTTTTCTTGGACACATTCCCATTAATAAAAAGTGATTAACTACTGGTAAGAAAAATTTCTCAATATATCTATTACACAATCAACGCATAAACTATTAACTGCCGTCGTCGTGAAAGGATCGTCCAACGACAGGTGACTGGGGGCTCTAATGACCTAGTTAACTTGACATTTATTCAATCAGGTTACGTAAGGGAATAATGTACGCGCGCAGCGGGAAAGTCGGCTGGCATCTGGAAGTGCTTAATCACCCATTAAAGGAACCTGTTTTTTTGTCGAAAGGAAGAATTAATTGACAGTCGAAGTATAAAAGTTGCTTGACTTTGGCAGCTAGAGCATCAGTCGTTCAAAGCAGTCTTCAGCCACTTTTACCGGCGTATTAGGATTACAGTGTGCATTCTTCCCTCCACCGATTAACCATGAACTGCCTCGTCGTCCTTTTCGCCGTTGTGGCTGCTGCCTCCGCTGCCAGCCTGAAGGTATGAAAAGTCACGCGCATTTAGCACACTTGCTGAACCAAGCGGGATGGAGCCGCATGACCTCTGGGTCGAAGCAAATATACTAAGCTCGATTGTATTTATAGCCCCAGAACCCCATCGTCTGGCAAGCTTTGGATGGCCTCCGCGGACGCACCCGACTGACCATCCCCGACCAGTTCAACCTGATTTCTACCGCCCGCGCTGGTCAGGATTACCCCAACTTGGTGTCCATCCCTCAGACCAACTTCGACTGCGGCAGCACCCACCAGCCCGGATTCTATGCTGATACCGGTGTTGAATCTCGCTGCCAAGGTAAAAACGATCACGATCTGTCATTTTGCGCTAAGAACTATACTGGCACTTCTCGTCTGAGCTGATGTCAAAGGAATGTTTCGGAAGCTTAATGGTGTGTTTCTTGCAGTTTTCCACCGATGCGACATCAACGGAAACATGACCTCGTACCTGTGCCCCAACATGAGCATCTTCAACCAGATCACCCTGACCTGCAGCTGGTTCTTCGATGTTGACTGCAGCAAGGCCGCCTCTTTCGCTGACTACTCCAACAGCCGTCTGTACCAGGGCGCCAACGTGCCTCTTCTTGACGACGTTGTGCAACGCCAGACTGGCGCCGTTGCTGCCGGCCGAACCAACACCCCCGCTGCCCCCGAGACCCCTGAGACCCCCGCTGAGGGTGAAGCCCAACCTGAGACTGCTTCCGAATAAATAAGCGTTCAGATTGCGTGCTTTCAGGTCACCGTGAAAGTACAATTAGACGAACAAAAGCACAAACGCTTCTCGAGCCTAATCTTGTAATGCTGTTGCTCAACTGATTGTTGACTTTTATAAGAGCTGCCTTGGTGTTATGATTAGTGTGTTAACGGTGGAAAACTAATAGTGTTAACTGGGGTAATAAAATGAGGTTGTGGATTTGTGTGATCGCAGTTAGCTTCCAAAGAGCAAAAGTAGACATGCAAAATAGGTTTTTTGCCAATAAGCGTCGACCGAGTTGCACACTACACAATATTGTGCGAACAAGAAAAAACCGTGCCGGTGACCTTTCTCGGTGGAAAATTTTCAACGTTATTTTCCCTTCCAGAAATAATGAACTGCCGCATATGCTTACGGTGATCAGACCGGCTAACGTCGAAAAAGCATCTGAAGCGTGGTTGGCTCTGAGAGACACGGTTAAAAGAGACAAAAGATCAAGAAATCTTTAAGTAATGTGATCTCAATGTCTTTTGTTTGGTTAAAAAAATAGCAGAGCCACTGGCTCAGTTATTGAATATCATTATTACGGAACTGCAAAAATGACTACGACCGATTGCTGTTCATCTTCAGTGGTGTTTCCAAGTAGTCTATAAGGTTTGAACGTAGCAAATTACCGCACCATGTCGCTGGTTCGTATTGCTCATCTCGCTCGCGGCAAATTGAGTTTTGTTGAAAAATCGACACAATTGAGTGAAAATGTAATGTACAAACTGTTTCTTGTGAGCATCTGCACAAGCACAGGAAAGAAACATACAATGTGCAGTAAACACCCCGGGCGATTTATTGAGAGTTCAGTAGCCTTGAAACAGCGTCGTACATTTGCCGGCCAGTGTTAATTTGGCTTATATAAGAACAATAATGCCCTCACTGACCATCGGTCCACGTGCAAAACACATCTACACAACATTTTTCAGAAGAATCAGCGGTTGTTTACTTATCGTTCGTCTACAGCGGAATTCGTTTCATGTCCGATTAATACAAGCAATACGCAGTTCATATACAATACAGGCTTGCATTGAGCATTGTTCAATGGGCCTGAGTGTTTAAAAACGTGTACAATACATCTCGTGGCGTTGTTGTGTCTTAGTTATGGATAAAACCATTAAACACTTACTACTGTTATGTTCATTGTTATGGTTCTGAAATCTTCAGAATGAGTCCAGAGTTCTGCAAACCGCGAGGAATATAAGATCGACTTATTATTACATTTGTTCCATATAGTACGCACAAAATGCCGAAGAAACGCTTTAGATTATCTTTTTCGGGATGCGGATTTCTTGGGATCTACCATAACGGGTTTTTCGGGAATGTAGCGAGTAAATCCACATTGGCAAGGTGGCGGGGTGTTCGGCGGGCGTCATATAGCAGCCATGGTACAAAATGTACAAAATGATGACTGTTTGGTACAAAATTATGCTTGTGGTTACAGTTTTAGTACATACGAGGATCTGTACATACAGATTAACAAACCGCCGTTAACGCACCGTTGAACTGGCATAATATGAACGATCGGTGAGTTTTTAAAAATTACACAATTACCACAAATTTTTCGCGCTTATGCTGGTCATTTAAAAAGTGGGCCAACACTGGTCATACAATTGAAAACATCGTGAGAAATCAAACGTGGGTATGTACTGCGAAAAATGTGCTGGATGTGTCATGCAGACTGCAGTATTCGAAGCGTAAAGTTCAGTTCTGAGCATGAAGATTCTTTTGCTTAAGGGCGGTAACTGATCATTCTAATTATTTTATTTTACTTCTTACAATAATAATCAACATCCTCAGCCTGACAATCCTTATCATGAAACCAACTATTGTGCGGTTAAAAAACTAATTAAATCGAATTTTTAAACTACCATGCATGAGTATGCTCGTTTTATTCGATGCGGTTTAACGTCCATCTATAAAGATCACCGCACGAGATGATAGACGCAGGAGGACAGAATCTCAGTAATATACTGCATTCAACAAAACAGAGTATATCTCGCATGAGAATCTGAGATCTTGAAAACATCAGAGTATTCTCACTATTAACAATCTCAAATAATTAGAAAGCTAGTATCCTTAAAGTTCTACAGAAGTGTTACCGGGCCAGATTCCCGGCTCACACTATGTCCTTTTGAATTTCAAAAAGGTGCCAACACCAGCAAAAGCTGTTGGTTGATTATACGCTCCAATCCCTTTTCACACGCTGACAAAACGAATCTCCCGTTCCTACTTACGGTACAAGTGTAATTTAACGAAATCGGCAGTACAGCCCCAGCGAACCCCTCGCACGCAATAATCCCTGTGTGGAGCTCGTTGCAGGGTTAACGCGTCAAAGAATGGGTCGTCGGGGTCTCCACGTAAAGGTAGAGTGCTTCCTTTTGATGAAGGTGATCATTTCTCATTCCTCGTTTACAATTAATTCTCATTCCTCGTATTTGGCCAGTCAAGGTTTTCGCGCCTGCTGATAGTTTCAGCGTATGTTTGCCCTTGATAGGGCGGCTTCGGGGCTTCAAGGTGATCGGCCTTCGTGAATTTCTCAGGATCTTGCCGCTGGCTGCAGTCGACTTTGGGCACCAAAAGTTACCGCAACCAGTCCGGTATTCATCTAAAATAAGGGTATAAAAATGAAATTTTTTTGCAGCTGGGCTTATAATCAGTAGCAGCAGTTCAAGTCTTCCACCGCTTTTACCGGCTTTCTAGGATTCCAACAGTACATTCACAAAATCAAGCATGAAGTCCGTCCTTGTCCTTGTCTTCCTCGCCGTTGTGACAGTCGCTTCTTCTGCCAGTCTCAAGGTAAAGAACCTGGAATAATTTCTGGAAAAATCATTGGGCGTCGTGCGATGATGACCTTCGAAGCGATATCACCTTCGATTAGTCTTCGAGCTGGTATTCGCAGTACAGCAAAAACAGACGATTCGATATTTTTTCAGGCAAAACGCGCCGCTAAGCCCCAGGACCCCATCGTCTGGTCTGCTTTGGACACCCTCCGTGGACGCACCCGACTGACCATTCCCGACCAGTACAATCTGATTGCTACCGCCCGCGCCGGTCAGGATTACCCCAACTTGGTGACCATTCCTCAGACCGACTTCGACTGCGCAAAGACCCACCAGCCCGGATTCTATGCTGATACCAGTGCTGAATCCCGCTGCCAAGGTAAAAATAGCCTAATTACACGGCACACAAGTACTATATGGTCCTTTCGTCTGAGCTGACGTCGAAGGATGGATCTTGCGGGGCCAAATAAGTATACCGGTCAAGCGTACGTTAACATGCATTTATTTTACAGTTTTCCACCGTTGCGATATCAACGGAAACATGACCTCGTACCTGTGCCCGAACATGAGCGTCTTCAACCAGATCACGCTGACCTGCAGCTGGTTCTTCGATATTGACTGCAGCAAGGCCGCCGCCCTCTACGACTACTCCAACAGCCGCCTGTACCAGGGCACCAACGTGCTGCTCCTCGACGACGTCGTAAGCAAACTGACTGGCGCTGCTTCATCTGGCAGTGTATCGATGAAGGGCAAGGCCCCCGAACCGGCTCCTGCCGCTGATGATGGCATGGCCGATGGGTTGTAAGACTGTGTTGTCTTTGGGCACTGAGAAGTGCCCGAGTGGTGGTGGTGTAATTGTACAGTTGACTGAGCATGTAACAACGCGCTACCCGGTTCGGATACACTGTTTAATTTACTGCTATACCGTACCGTCAAGTCGCATTAAAGATCGATCAAATTCCAACTTGTTTAATTAGATTACATGCAACACGGACGAGTTCGTGCCGTTGTATTGTGTCTATTAGAAGGTGGTGACAAGTAACGGCATCAACAGAAAACCGGAAGCAAGTCATTTAACAGGGTTCTTAGCTGTGTGCCGAGCTCACGAGACAACTGGTATTTGAAATATCATTATTGTTGAACAAAAATCAGTTAAAATGATTAATATCGAAATATCGCAGTTGAACTGCAACAAATACATGCTCGCAATAACTCTTCTTGTGTAAACGGTAGTCTGTCAAAATTTCAACATACTGCGCGCACCATTTCGCTGCTTCGTATTGCTCATCACGCCCTCGGCAAAACTGAGTTTGTTGAAAATCCGCAGAATTGAGCGAAAACGCACTTTCCGACCTTTTATCCTTGACAGCTGAAAACATCCAAAAGCACAAGAGACAAAAAGACAATGCGCAGTAAACGACCCCAGGGCCAACTATGGAGAGTTCAGTAACCCTGATCAACCACACAGCTGCTCAATTCATTTCACATCTATAGTGTTAATTTGCCTCATACAATGACAATATTGCCATTTATTGACCATCGGCAAAACATCTGTGCAACATTTTTTCAGCAGAATCAGCCGTTTTTAACATGTCGTTTGTCTATACCATAAACAAGCGGAAGTCACTCAATGTACGATCAGTTTATGCAGTACGTTCTTTATACATTACGCTTGCTAGATGGCCAGTGTGTTTACTGTGTTATAAGACGTGTACAATATGTCTCGTGGCTTTGTTGTGTGTTAGTTATGGAAAACCATTACGAACCGGCTACTGTTATGGTTTTATGATCTTCGGAATGAGTACTACGTTCTGCAAAACGAGAGGAATAAGATCGACTTATTATTACGTTTGATACACCGATCGCACGAAATGCCGAAGAGACACGTTACATTATCGTTCTCGGGATGCGGATTTCTTGGGATCTACCATGCGGGTGTGGTTAGCGGCTTTCGGGAATATAGCGAGTATATCCATATTGACAAGGTGGCGGGATGTTCGGCGGGCGCCATGGCAGCCGTAGCCACTCTATGTGGTGTTTGTCTAGGTAAATCGTGTACGCGGACTGTCTGGTACAAGAAATGGCTTTCGATTACAGTTTTATTACTTAAAAAGTACGTACAGGTGAACGGACCGCAAGGTTAAATTTGCATACGAACCGGTCGGTAATTTCTAAACAATTATACACTTATAATAAATTATTCAGTGGAAAACAACAAGCCACAAATTAATGTTATGCATCTCTTTGTTTTTCCACTGAATACAGTACAGTACATACAGGATGTAAAGCAGCAGCAGCAGATCATTGCACTGGAGTCACTAACATCAAATTAATCGGAATTTATGGCATACCGGTCCATGGAAGGCGTTTTCTTTATTGTGTCTGTGTTGTTACAAAAGCATAAAAGTTTTCAACGCAAATGTGCTCCATATTTTGTCTACATTCTTTTCGTTTCCTTGACGCTTTATGGCAGTTTACAATTGCTAGAACGCATTCAATCAGTCAAAGTGTTGTAGATTTCCAAAATTGTTTCGCTTTAGTGATCTTGGGGTAATAAAAATAAAACGTTTCTACGGATAGATTTTGGTGTTTTTTTAAAAGATTTTATCACGAGCTGTACGTAGTGGCACAAGGTCGTTGTTTTATCGCGCTACGGCACTGTCTTCATCGCGGCCATTTTTTCAATGTCTTCTTGAGAAGACGAAAGGAAAACTAGTTTACACTTTTAGTATATAAAATACGGTACAAACTAGACTATCTACAATGGCAAATTCTGAAAACAATACCTGCAGCTGTTGGTTTATATGCAACCTTGACACTGCGGTGTACGGCTGTCCGTTGACATGTGAGATAGACTGAACTGGTAAGATAAATGCATTAATTGACCTTAGTTGTATTCGGGCACGTGCTCGAGTACAAAACAGCAGGGCAGGATATCTTTGTGATTACATAAAGCCAATATAACGAAGAACACTAAAATCTTGCGCAAAGTGTGAACTAAACATGAAAATTTAATGTTCAATAGGTCAGGCGGTTGCTATGATACTGAGCGTTGTCCGTACCGCTCGCTCCCACCCCATGGGACCGCTCAGTCCGCGATTCAATCTTACCAGAGAAGTCAGGAAAAGTCTGCGGGAAGTGCTGCCGTCGAATGCCCATGAAATCTGTCGTGGACGTCTGCGCCTATCGGTCACCAGGTGCTATGATGGGAAGAATGTCGTCCTTACCCAGTTCAACACCCGTGACGAACTCATAGAGGTACGTATAGACAGCATCGCATGAAATGATATAAAGTCAATTGTAAAAGGATTACTTAGACAGTTAAGTTTTCATGCAGAGTGCGCCGCTGGTAGAGAACCGTGCTGTACTGTAGTGTCTTTTAATATCCACATTGTAATACAGTAATTGCATGTTCGACTGATTGATTGACTTCCACAGGCGGACACAAACCATTTGAAATTTGCTATGTCATTGTCATGGTAAAGTGTTCCAAGAATATTAACGCGAGAAATTGTAAATAGTATCTCACGTTAATTTTGTTTGAGTTACCGTTGCGGCGATATTGTCCGTTAAATCATCAAATCAGTCGATGTGCTAATTTCCTTTCACTTGTAGGCGATTGTTTGTTCGGCATTTGTGCCATTCTTCTCCGGCATTATCCCACCGAAGTACAGGAACATTGTAAGCAAGATGGCTAATTCATCATTTTGCTGCTTGTACTTTAGAATGTTCATTCGTATACATTAGCAAATACGAACGGAATGCAAGTTATGCAGTGAGCTTGGCAGGCGTAGCGCTTTTCTCATCGTGTATATTATCGCAGCATTATTGGGATGGCTGCCTCAGCGACAATTTACCAGCATTTGACGAGCATTCCATCACCGTATCACCTTTTTCGGGCGAAAGCGACATCTGCCCCTCGGACGCATCAGCAGCCTACTTGGAATTCGCTGCTTCCAACCATCACTTCCGGTTGACAGCCAAGAACTTTTCACGCTTTGCGGCGACGCTGTTACCGCCTCCACCGCATGTCCTTGAGGAAATATACTGGGATGGATATAAGGATGCCGTGCGCTACATAAAAAATGTCTGTACGTGCGTTTTAAAACAATGATGTACATTGCCTGCAGTACATCGTACTGTATACCATGCATTTAACGTGTTGTATGCCAGACAATGTACCTCGTTCTCGCAGTATGTACGTAAAATACAGACGTACATGTTTCTTCACATATTTTAGAGAACGTTTTTCTTGCTAGCAAGTAAACAGTACAATGTACGTAAGTAATGGATCTGTTTTTCTGTATCAGTATTCCACAAGTTTGATATTTCCGTATCAATATATAAGCCATGCAAATGATAGTGCTTTCTTTCCTACAGTGTTACTGGACCCACCTGCTAAAAATCTTGGTTATTCATCAACGAAACCTGGATCCATACAATCGCACGGAAAACACCACACTTGTAGTACACAAATTCCATCGTGTAGCATCCGCCCAACCGAAACCAACATCCAAGCGGAAGATCCGGGGTTCTTGCCTTTGGTTGTTCCTGATTATGTTACAGAAGGTACGGCAGTCAAAACAACATATACTGAGCTGTAATAATCGATCGGTTGATCGTAGTCTTTCGAAGTGCGCGTGCTACAGGACAATATTCACTACTATCCCGTGGTATACAGTACTTCACACTTCCCTGGATGTTCCCCTTGGAGGTGGCTTATGTATTTTGTGTCAAAGTGACACAGTTTGTCTGGTCACCCCGCAGAGCCCTTCGCGGATGCTACATAGAACTCACCTCTGTGGTGGCTCACTACCAAGAGCGACAGCGTCTCAGCGGAAACCATGGGTACGGCTGACGCTTGTGTTATATATTCACTGGTTTCCCGAAAATGTGTGTTATGCAGGGCAAAAGTTGCGAAGGCTTTGGAGACCTTCCACAAAGAACTGGATCAGCAGTTTCAATATGGAGCTGCAAGAGCGGCTTAGTTTTTTTAACTGATATATGTTTTCATTTTTTCTTATATTTACGAGCTCAAATGTAGCTTCGGTACCGCAAAGGTAACGGCTTCGTACAATAATAAAAAACTGATGTAAATTTTCTCGCAAAGCTTGTGCATGCGCTGAACGTGGCACTAGCTGGTTCCGGTAACTCATTGTTTTTACAGGGAAATTAAACAGCTGAAGCCTTATGCGGGTTTGACCAAAGTACAGACACAATCCAACGCACTTCCAGTTGCATAAAACCAACTTGAACTTGTCAGGACTTAAATCGTGACTCCCGATAGTCTGACTGGAATCTGAACATTGAAATAATGTCTACCGTTACCGCTTCTTGTTTTCTGCTTAGGATAATGACTGAATCAAGACAAGGCAAACTATGTCAGTTAAAAAGTTCAACAAAACACGTGCCATTCATTGGTGTCGTTATGGTCAGAAATTTCGGGCATTTTCTTCTCAACATATTATTAAAGATTTCGCTGCTTTCAAGACTCCCGATCTTGTACACTTCTCCCATTTGACGATCCTTCCGCAGATGCGGATGTGTGTCCAGCCACTCCCACAACCAATCAAACTGCGCATCACATTGTAATCGATCCAAAGCTTTCTACTTCTCCTTATCGTCGGTGTATGTGAAACCGTAAACCTTGATCGAAACGTGATCAAGTCAAGCAGATCCGTAAAACTTCCGGGTTCGATGGTATCAAACCGTATCTCGTATAGAAACTGATAAAGCGAATCTTCCGCATGTTACTGAAATCTGCCTTTCGAATTGTTATCGAAACTCGACATTCTTGCAGTGTAAAATCCATTATATTGGTGAAATTCAGAAACGGTAAGCGGGCCGTTATTGTGGAATTTGTGCAGAACATTAGACTGAACACGACGATTTGGTGAGAAATTGGTGCGAACGTCTCTGGGTCCAGTAATGTGTCTTCACGCAAACCCAGATCAACCGCTCGTCTCGGGCTCCTGTTCCGGATCACTTCTATTTGTGCTACAAGCTCCTATTACGATGAAAACAAGCATCCTTGCAGGTTAACAGCATGTTTTTTGATACTTTTCCAAGTTGTTAGAAAAGTTTCCGGTACCTTTTTCTCTACAGTCTCGGAATCTCCATAATCACAGTTGAGCGTAATGTGCGTTCGCACCGGGCGAATATTGTTAATTTTCAGTGAAGAATTTTCAGAAATGTCGTCAAAATCTTGTACCAGCTTATCCATACTCGATCGGTCACGGGGATCTAGGAAATCGCAGTCAGAATCCCGTATGCGCTGCGGTCCACAGCTATTCGCCGGCCGGCCACTACATTCCTTGACGGATAATGGGCTAACATCGAAGGAGAAGGTGTCCGTCTGATGAGCGCAGATATGCAGCCCTGTAGCTGACACAAGGTTATTTGAGTGATAAAGTAATGAAATGAGCAGAAGCCAGAAGGGCAAACAAATTTATACCGGAGATGGTAAGGATGAGTGTCCATGTCCAGATCATGGTGGAGAGGGGAACCAAGCTTATTTTGGATCCAGCACAGATTAGTAACAAGAATTGCAGAGAACCCAACTGCAGTGCTTCCAGTTGAATGCTGTTTATTGTAATAGGTGGACCATGCGGTACTTTATATTTTGCCAGAAGGTACGGGTTGTAAGTCGGCAGCACGATGTACATAATCATATGTACACTGTGGTACTAGCATATAGGCGCCTGATGTATTCCTGCCTGTACGTTCGAAATTGTATATCAAAACTGACGCGAATACAAAGATCTTACGTGCGTGCAGCGCTTGCAGAACTGTTTCTCAACGCGAAAACAGTTTATTACAATGTCAGACCAAATATGTGCAAGCAGAGCTAATAACTAAACTAAAGCATGGGGGAAGGGAGATGGATATCCCAATCGTTGAATAGTTTTAAAACTAAAGGCGAACTTTCAGAAATGTTGAAGTGGGATTCAATGCCGGAAATCAACGAAGCCGATTTTCGTATATAGAACATGGAGGCTGAATTTCCGCTACCGGGAACATCACTGAGCGGTATCTGTAGACCTTGCTTACATTACACGTTTGACGTCCGTTAAACACTGTCTGCTTTTAGTGATATCAGCCCGGTTCAGCCGAAAATATGTTTATCTTTCACGTTACAAACGTAACAGTACATATTCGTGTATGTCACCGTGCTTAACATCTGGAGATCTGGAGATACGTTTGTATCTTTTCCTGATACGCCTACGCCTGACACTTTGTTACACTTAGGCCTTATCACAAGAACAACAAGCGCCGGAAAATGTTGTTAGAAAAAGAAAAAAAATTCAGAACAGCTTTGTTCAATATCGGCTCAGATTCAGAGGCATTTCTGTACGGAAAATAGCAAATCCCAGCCAACCGATGTTTATGCATCAATATTGTAATCGTTAACACATAGCTATGAATCCAAGTAATGTTTTTGTGTCGGGACTCAATATTGCCGAAGAACAATTATGTGGACAATTAGAACATAAAAGTAGTCTGTCAATCAGGCACTTCAATAAGAAGAATCATCCCTGGCCCCGTGGTGGTACGGGATTCCGTGCAAGTCCTTGCCGGCATACCATATTCATCACTGTTCTCAAGACTGCCGATCTTATACACTCCTCCCATTTGACGATCCTTCCGCAGGTCAGGGTGTTGTCCCATCCAGTCCCACAACCAAGCAAACTGCGCATTACAGTGTAGTCGTTGCTGCCTGTCGTTATTCTCGGTTTCTGTGGAGCCGTAAAACTTAATAATCGAAAACGTGGTCAACTCAGGAAGATCTATGAAAGTGCCCGGCTCGATGGTATCAAACACTACGTCATCGAAATGGATAATGCGAAGCTTCCGAAGGTAACTGAAATCTGCTTTTCGAACTGTTATCGAAATTCGGCATTCTTGCAGTGTAAAATCCAGTAGGCTGGTGAAATTAAGAAATGGTAGGCGGGACGTTACTGTGGAGTTTGTGCAGAACTTCAGGGTGAATCTGACAATTTGGTGGGAAACCGGTGCCAGTATTTCTGCGTCCAGTAATGCTTCGTCTGGAAGGAGAAGATCAACTGCTCGGCTTGGACTCCTTCTCCGGATCGCTCTTACTTGTTCCGCCAACTCCTGTTACGCCAAAGCATTCCTTATTGTTTATGAAAGAATACTGCAGTAACTGCTGATCCAAGATGCTGCAGTACTGTAAATAAAAAGTCTGCTTAAATTTTGAATAAATTCTGTTTAAAGTTTGAAACGAGATCATTATTGTGTAGCATACGTTATATTGGACAGTACACATGTGTGTCAGTGTGTGTGCGCAACATACAGTACTTCACCTACAGTGCATCTTCTATGCCGTAACAAAAGCTTCCGGTACCTCTTTCGTTGCGTTCTCTTCGAAATCTCCATAACGACAATGAAGTCTAATGAACGTCTGGCCCTCGCTAGCAGACGTGTCAGTTTTGATGTCCAACATTCGGGTCTTCTTATGCATAGCGGATCTTGGCTCCAAGAAAGCGCAATCAGAACGCCGGATGCTCTGGGGTCCACAGGTATTTGGCGGCCGGCCGCTACATTCCTTAATTGACAAGGGGCTGACATCGAAGGAGAAAGCGTTCGCTTGATCAGCGCACACATGCAACCCTATAATTTTTACAATGGTACAAAAAAGGCCATTATGAGCAATAAGTTCGCACCTGGGATAGTAAGGAGGACTAGACTTGTCCATTTACAGAACATGGCTGACTGTTGTTCGCTGACAGACTGAAATCCAGCTGATGCTGAATTAAAAATGAGATACAAATAACCTGCAGTGATTCCAGGTGAGAGTTAATTGGTTCTATGTAGAGCTCGTGGTATTTTGCCAAAAGGGTCGTCTCACATAATGACTGTAGACAACTCACACTTTTTTGTAAGCAACACGTAACACAAGTAACACAGTAGCGCATAAGAGCAAGTAGTTTTGTATTGAACGTTATGTCACTTATGTGGAAAGCCAACCAATCTGACTCCGCTTAATCTACTGGGTTTCAGTACCTGACATCGAGCCCCAAAAGCGAAGCTACCGCGCCATTCTGTTTAACAATGATAATAAAAAACATTGTTTCAAAATTAGGATGTGCTAGCATGGTATAAGTGTATGTACCATGGTGTACAGGATGTTAGACTCTTAGTATCTGTATATCCGGCAATACTGTACGCGCCACATCAAACGACACGCTTAAGAGCCCTAGCGCGTGCAAGATCCGGCTTTGCCATTCAAGCTATC
>JAQGAU010000196.1:0-35031 GCA_034698045.1 Paramacrobiotus richtersi
AAATTCTGCGGCCATAAGAAAGCATTTTCTTATGATCACATTAAATTTTCGTGGTACATACATAATTGGTAATATCATATTATACAAGTCTAAGTCGTACTGGACTGCTGTGCATTTGTTGTTGCCAAGAGTTTCCGTAACCTCGAAAGTCCAAACTGAGACAATTATTCATATCTGCTGTGTTTAATAACACGAAATTTGTCATCACGGTTCCTTCGTTAATATTCCCTGATATGTATCGCGATTTCTGCTGGTAAAGAATTGCGTTACTCCTTAAATGAGCATACTCCCTGCTTGATCGAGTGATATAACTTGGAATGAACTACTACACAGCTTCCGTTGTTTTCGGTATGGAAATGTCAGTATGAAAATTTGACGAACTCATCTAGCCTTACAATTGTTTGTAATATTAACTGTACATGGCTCTTAAGAAACTCTTCTTCCATCCAGGTATCGTATTTCTGTCTTGGGACCCTGAATATGGGCATTTTGCGATGGGATATTCCAGTTGGGACGTATTGGTTCGTTATTGTCCTAACATGCGAGATTTTCATGGATCTTACAACATTCCTAGTAAAGGCATTGTATATTACAGGCCCTTCTTTCAACGCGCTGGAATGATAACCACAACGCAAAAGCCATCGTTCCCAAAGCATCAAGCAATTAAAGGGGTAAGAGATTTATTTATTTAACAGGGTCACAAAACATGTGCTGGTAAAGCACAAAATGTGCTGGTATTAAAGGACTTGTGCTCGTATACATGGCAAGATGTGCTCAAAAGTTACCAATACTCCCCCCTTTACTTCAGCTAAAACAGAGTCTACAGGAATGTATTTTCACTAAATCCATAAATTTTGGTGTCCAGGAACGATAAAAACCCTCAGTTTTGCCTGTATTCACATAGTTCTACATGGAAATCGTTCGTTGGCTTCGCGCTTCGCGCGAAAGTTTACGTATTCTTAGTTTCTGGAACACATAAACGCTTGTGTTTACAACGCACACAAAAGCAAAATAAATGGTCGTCCCTTTAAAATGTGGAACTGTGCTGATATAGATTTTGAAGATTTGTGGCTCTTAAAGAGAATTGAATTGTTGCGTTCATTTTTGTAAGAAATTGACTGTCGTTTTACAGCCCGACTGTAACAAATGGAAATCGGTATCCAAAAGTCAATGCCCCGGTAATTCTGAAGGGGTGTGTCTCCAAAGTCGGCATGGCTCGTGTCCATGGTATGAGTCCTATTCGGAATGCCGTTACTGTAATGAGCTAAAAACGGGAGAGCGGAAGCCAGAAAGTGACAGTAAGTTTGTTGAAAAAATACGCGGTTGTAGTCAGGAGGATGTACTTGCTAGGTTTATAGTCATAAACTGTTAAGCACGTACGTGATCGCTGTGTCTAAACGAATCCATTTATTGCAGATTATTTCGTTCACTGCTCCAATGTCCAGGGAGTTTTACATCCGAAAACGATTTACGAATGCGGATAACGTGGAATAGAACGTCGTCTTCTTTGAGAGCTAAGGCGCGCTATTTTAGTACATCTTTGAGAACTGTCGCTGCACAATGTCAATACGAAATAACTGTCTGGAAAATAAATAAACAAAAATAAATAGCTTTACCAATTACTGTAAGGCTAGTTACTGTACATTACCGTTTAATAAGTTACTGCACACTACTACCGCTATGAAGATCGTCGTACTGCATATTTCGTGCTTTTTTAAACAAGCTAATTTTATGGGCTTTCTAATCCTAAAAATACATAACGTTACTGTAACTTGTAAGTACAGTACTGTACGTTTACTGCTGACGTATAACCATGAAATGAATGAAGCCGCACTGCGTTCCTCCTTTTTATTTGATCTGTTGTTTTTATCAGCGGTATAAGTGCTTGTTACATTTTCGGTAAAAATTGATTCGCGTTGACGACTGTAATGACTAATGATGCTCATACCGGTAATAAAACTGAAATGAGACTCATGTTGGAATTTCTGGGATCATACCAATGAAAGGTCGTCGTATAATTACGGTAGAAACAGCTGAAACACAGAATGCGATGAACAGATTTCCACGGATTAGCTGTGTTCATTAATTCATCGTACTTTGGATAATATCAAATAGGTAGGGAACGGAACGAAAGGAAGTGCCGGAAATGTAGTGTACAGAGTGAAAAGTAGCGTAAAGGTAGTGCACGGAATGAAAGGTAGCGAAAAGGTAGTGCACGGAGTGTCTTCCAAAACAATAACCGAAATTAGGCAGTCCTCCCTGCACGCGTTGTTTATGCTGTATGCGATGCGTGCACTGAAATCTATGTACTGGAAGCTCTAACAGTTATGCGAATTGACAACTGCGTTATCGCAAAAGTCTAGGAACAGGACTTGATCTGGATCGCCGGATTACGATGTCCACGTCGAAGTGAGTGGACGTTACTCGATCCGCAAGGCGCTACCACGAAAGGGACAGTTTCACGGCCGTCGTACTACTCAGGGCAACCAAGCTGTGCAGAGTGATTCTGCTCAGTTGCTGCAGATCCAGAGCGGCCACGTCCGCCAGAGTCCATTACCGGCCGCGATACTGGACATCTTCCCGTGGATCACTACTCTGCCTGTCGTTCAGAACCTGCAGTTTAACAAAGCGAGTTCGCCATCAGTATTACTGAATATCGGGGGCATTCTAATAGTTATGTTGCACCACCGCTTGTCTTAACCGCGACGAGCAAGCGAATCAAAGAGCACAGCAGAAGTTGTTAGCTTGTCGGTATAAATTAACAGAAAGTGCGTCAGCCAACACGCCAATTTACAATTCCGAATGATCCAGTCGTCATAACGGTGTACAGTAAGTGTCACACTGCGGCAGTACTTTTAGTTCATACATTCTGCTGCCAGTACGAAGAGCATATGATCTCAATTCTCATTTTTTTGCAAATAATTTACACAACATACGTCACACCGGTCTTCAGTAAACGTACTTTCGTCTAGTGCCAATAACACATTCAAATATATTCACTTACATGTGCAATCTCCTGCCAACCGTAAGAGGACAACCGATCCTTGGCACACATCCAATCAGATAAATGTTCCATCTGCGTAGCAGTCAGTGAAGGCAGACTGTCCTCTATCCGGGACCATAACTGCTCCACGGTCAGACAACGAGCCAGTCGTCCGTTAACGACTATGAGCGTAGCCACTGTTGCCCAAGAGTGCCTGCGCATATCCACCTTCACGTTGTGCAGCAACAGCATCTGACATTTTATCTCGAAATCTGATCTCTTAAATCCTTGATAATCTCCAGTGGATGACGGTTTCGCTCAGTTTTCCTTTTTTTATTTTAAGGTTTTTTTTGTGGTTGATGGCTTTTGTGGTGTTGTCCTAGCCTTTTGGGTAGTGGATTTTGTACTGTTTTTTTTATTTTTCATTATTCTTCGCCCAGTATTTGATATGATCCCCTGTCTGTTTGTGGAGTTAATGTCATGCATGTCGATGCATGGCACCTGCTGGACCGAAATGGCCAGAGGAATAAACTTGTCTTGTCTTGACAAGCAGCAGCGATATCATTCAGTTCCTTGGCGAAACGGCCAAGTAAGTCTGCAAAGCGCTCCCACGGTCCAGATTCCTGAGACCACACGGAATCGGCCAGCACGATCCTCTGCACCGGGACATGTTGACATTCACGGACCAGGGTCTGAAACAACCGCCCCCCGCAGAACAACGGGTAGCCGCCGGTGTCGATGCCCGCGTTGATAATGGTTGTGGTGCGGGATGTCCAGGCATGGTGTAGACTGGCCACCGACATGTAGCTCTGCTTCTTGTCCTTGTAGTGTACGCGAAGTACATTCGCGATGAATGGAGCTGTGAGGATGCAGTTCCACTGTGCACACACCCGACGGAGGCGGCACTGATCAGAGCTGTCCAGACATTCGAGTGTGGACGCCATCACGTCGTTCGGCAAGAACTGGATGCTGTACACTGAAGTGCAGATGGTGTCAGGCTCGGTTGTATCATTTGTTAACGACTGCAGCCGATTCTCGGAACACTTCCGCTTGTTGCGTTGCTTTTGAATCATGGCGCAGTCGTGTGCGGAAGCCAGCAGCAACCGACCCCATGCATCGGGCTAAAACACGGCAGAGATTAACTAATTATAGATTTATGTTACTCAGCCTCAGTCTACGCACACATCGGTATACGTATTGTCATGCAGTGGCTACTAGGCAAGTTTGTGAATTGACTTACGGTCTGATTTTGCAGTTCTTTGGGGAAGAATGTGGTAGCCGATCCTGATATAATGCAGCGATTCATCATCCATTGCCACGGCTGTGATTAATGTCCTGGTACGGTAAATCGATTCTCCGTTCTTCCGGTTCAAGGCGTGCAACATGTCCTGAGCCGAGCACTCACCATAAGATAACGTTCCGGGCAGACGCATGCTTTCCTTGACAAAATGTCCCGGTTTTATGCGCAACGTCTCCAGCTGATCCTCAGTTGTGGGCTGTCGGATCCGCTGTCCGGGTACGACTATAACTGTCGCCCCGTCTGGCAAATTAACATTGACTACAAACATCTCACACGCGCTAATCTCAGCGACCAGCAACATACCCGGGTACCATGTTTTGGGCATTTTGGGAGCCGGACGTACCAGCACTTCTACTGGGTGTTCGTTGCCCTGAAGAAGTACAATCTTTTTCAGTGGATGGAGATCAAATTTCCGTCGCTTGTTGAGATATATCTCGCCAAAAGGTATGAAATGGATCGCGGGTTCCCCATCCAGTCCCCAGTTAATCGTCAGTCCCCCGGGAGCGCAGTCGACGAGTCTACCCTGCTGGAACGATCCGTCATCTCGGCGGATTTCGATAATATCAGACTCGGGATCCTTGCTGTTGCGCATCATCACGCCGAAGTTGCGGTCCTCCGACAAAAATGACAAATGCAGCCAGACTGACACAGTTTGACTTCACAATGACTTGTATGTAAATTGTATCTTGTGCAGCTTTTCCTGTAGACTAACTTAGTAGCAAGTATAGCTAGCTAGAAACTAAATTCGTACAACCCGATATAATACGCTGGGCCAAGAGAGGAGGAGAAAAATTAAAAGTAAAATAAAAGTAAAATTCCTTTGGATGTACCCTGTTGACTGGCAGTTGCTGCCCGTGGGTAGGTTGGCATGGCACCGTGTGCACACATATTTGCTTTGTCCAACTCCTTTCAGTCCGTTGTCTGTAGAAAAACTTTGGTTTTTGTTTTTTTAGAAGTACTCGTAAAAGAAATAAGCACGGAAACAAAACGAAGATTGCTTTTACATATTTTGTTAATGCGTCTGGCGGTGTCTGCAATGGTGGTGGTGATGATTCGGCGTATTTCTGCCATAACTGTTTTGTTTGTTTTACCTGCTTCCGATTCAAGACTTTTCTGGTCAGTTCTGGATATACCACAAGAAAATTCAAGGGTCGGGGTTTTGTTTTGTGAGGAATGTCTAACTTTGTGACCTGGTTCAGCGCCATGAACTGCGAGTCTGCGACTGTTGTCTGTCTCGGTATTTGCATTTTGTAACACGTGATAATGTCACGAAGCTTTTGGTGTCCTGGTCAGTTTTCGAGCCAGCCAGTAATATACTATGTAGCACTTCATTCTTCCGTGCTCGTAGAGCGAGCGAACTCTGAGCAGCCGACAAACCGTAAAATGCTGTCAAGATTTAGATCAAGTTTCCGTTTAAAGACGGACCAGTTTCTATTCGAGCACAATGTGCAGATTGGGTCTATGACATGAATTCGGAGCGTAACTATATAAAAAAATTAGGAGTTTTAACCTGATGCAGTTGTTCATTTCAAACTAATGGTATATCTGATATGTTGCCGGTAAAGATGTCAACGGTTCGTCAGCTCGGCCTCTGGCTCGGCTCCAAACATGAGTCGCTCATCCCAAAGACGGGTACCTTCACTGCCTCACTGGCTTCAGTGTTCACAAGTCGCTTATTAGGGTTCGGTACACATCTATGAGCGACTAAAACCTGAACCGGACCGATTAGAACAACTAATCGAATTATCGTGCGAAAATAAGAATTTCCTTACAATCTTACAATACAATCCTATGCAGAGACCAAAGAAAAAAATTGACACGAACCATTGTTTCCGGTTTAACACAGAAAATCATTCTGCTTGGTTTTTGACGTACGAGAGCAAGGACATCGACATGCTAAGCGTCGCCTTCTCCAAAGTGACATGCAGGCGCCACCCAGTGTTTATTTTCTGTGCAAAGTGTGAATTAACCACAAAAACATCGGTACATATGTCCCAAAACGCCACCCGGTGACCGTGACACAGAAGCTTCAGTACTAAAGCAATCAACAACTAAGTTTTGGAATCAGAGGAACTCGCGCTCGCAGGAGTGCCAACATCGAGAAAATATTTCTGTGGCATAACAAGTGCACGTGACTTTTAGATCATTAGGGGTGACGCACTTTGGAGAAGGTGGCGCACAGCATATCGATGTCCTCGTACTAAATGTTAGGAAGCAGCGGAAGCCGAAGCCCTCAGATCCGCAATAACTGCCCCGCACAGATATCACTTCTCGGCAAATGCCCCCCTCCCAACAAGTACAACACATTCTTTCGTTATTTTGGACGAAATACTACCTATTGATCTGTAACACCCAATGGACATAAGGAAGCGCTCCCGCAGAATAAAGGCCGCGGCTTCCACCTCACACATTTCCTCGTCTTGTAATACAGGCCCACTCGGAAGACGGCGAAAACAGAATACCCCTCGGTAGTAATCCGGAAAATACAGTAGGGTAGGTTTTCCCAGACCACAACCTTCACAACGCTACACCACTTATAACACAGGAGTCTACGGGAAAATCCCAAGTCTGGATATCCGGACTCCCAGAATTTTCCCATCACAACCACTATTTTCCCCCACGACAAACACAGAATACGAACTCAACGCGAAAAACAACATGAAAATTTAATGATAGGTTTTCGAGAAAACGGTAAAACGCAAAGTGATGTTTGGCCCAGCCTTCGAAGCATAAACCTCGCTCGCTTTGCTCGCTCGGTCAATTAATATTTATACGGTTCCAACTGGACAGTGGGCACTCACGCGCTGTGTACTACTCGGTGTCATAATCTTCTGTTCGATTAGCGGGCACTGTTAGATAACAGAATACACACCAGATTATCCTAATAAACTGCCATACCACTAACGTAACGTTTTACAACTAAAAGTATAAACAACACAACTATGCGGAAAATGGAAAAATCCACAAAAATCACACCAAAGTTTTCAACCTTGCAGCGACAACGCTGAGTTCGGACCCGAAATGTGTACAGAATCTTCGTAAGGCAGGTCATACTCCAGATCCTGTTGTCTCCTGTGCCACACCCGTTTCGGACTCTTGGACGTGCGGTTCGCATCGTTTCCATTCAATCCAGACAAACTTCTATACTGCGCCCGATATCCGGTCGGGATTTGCGAGGGATTGTGCGCTTCTCTGGCCATGTACGCAGGATGTCCGCTGTAACTTTGAACTACGGGAGGTGACAGGATAGATGGTGCGCCGTATCTGTGTACACACTGATCAGTATTGTATACAGAACAAAGTTGTTACATTTAGCACCTTACCCTAACCGGCAGCACTGTAACCAGTCAATATTATACGCTCCCGAATTAGCATTCATTTTCTTGGCCATTCCCGTTGCCACGTGGCCTTGAGTGCAGTATACAAAGAACATAAAGTTCCAGTCGTAATACTCACCAAACTGGTCGTGAGTTGTTGAGTAGTCTACAAGAAAAATGTTGCGGTTTGTGTCTAATGTTGACCTTTTGCAAAAATCGGCAGCGCTTGCAACCTTTCCATAGTTCAAATAATGTACCTAGCTAGTGATTGTTTCAAACCACAGAGTCTTTAAGTCGGTTGGCTTACAGTATTAACATTTACTCAGAAGCAGCTCCGAAAAAAATGACATGAATTAAGATTCTGACAGCGTTTAGGTCTCAACCGACTGAAGTTATCATAAAACTGCGGTACCTTTACTTACAACATGATCCGTAATCAATGTAGTAACCTTTCGGTGTCGTGCAGCATTTCATGGCACAGGTGTCATCTGCTACGGGACGCCAGGTGAAGAAATTGTTATCGTCGTCCCAAACGCCTGTTAAAATTACCGGTAGTGACTTTAACAGTTCTGTAGCGATAGCAGCTCATACCGGTCATGAAACTGTTGAGACTCATGCTTGAATTTCTCGGGTCATAGCAGTGAAAGGCCGTAGTGTAATTACGATAGAAACAGCTGAAACGCAGAATATGATTGACAGATTTCCCCGGATTAACGGCGTCCATTAACTATGTAGTCGTACTTTGGATAATATGGATACAGGCCCTTGGATGGCGGCTTGTAGGGAAACAAGAATCTACACCACAGTTCCTGTAACCTCTACGAAAAGGATGCAAGTGATCAAAACTAAATAATAAGGTTAATAGATTTCTCCCTGGATGGCATACCTCGAAATCGTCCTGCAGATCTCTACAGCGGAGCAAAAACCGTTTGGATAGTAGTTGAGATAATCAACACATTGCACTTACTGAATTCCTACAAAAAAAAACAGTTTTTTTAGCAATAACATATTGGCATGGAGTATGGCTGGAAATAAACAACAAATCTTATTCTGACCAACTACGGCTTCCCCGTCGAGACACTCGACATTCCACTGCCTGTGCGGGAATCGGGGTCCGCCATGATTGTGAAAGGTGTAAATCATCGTATCACCCTAAATAACACCAATGTTATAAAAAATATCCATAAATTTTATGTGCCACCGTGATTATGAAAGTTTTTAGGTCGTGAACTTTTCGAGAAATCTGGTGACCCACGTTCGGGATCATTTTTAAAACAGCGTTTTTCTATTGCTGTTGTTAAAGGCAATGCGGCCGCAGTGTTAGGCGCTATGCCAAGTATTAAGGCGCGTGAGAATGAGCGAGATCAGATTGGAAGTTTAAATGCCTAACGTTTTAAAATAGGCAGTTGTCTGTGCGCTAGCGTTTCGTGTGTGAAAGGAATAAAGTATAGTTGAAAAAAAAGTGATTATGACAGTTGTAGATGACTGTATCACCGAATCATGTGGCAGCAACAATTTTACAGGTAAACAACTATTATGAAAATTGGATAGTTGCAGGTTATTGTTATTATTATTGTAGGCAATTATTATAAAAAATCAAACCACGCCCATAGAGCTTACAACAAAAATAGAGAAATGCAGCACAACAACAAAGCGTACGTCGAGTAAGACCAAGTAAATAGTTGAATAACAATTCTACTGACCGTTCCATACGTGACGTAGCTTCCAAGATATCGATATGTGCCGGACGTCGGATGCAACATGAATGCCAGTTTGACAAATATCATCCAGAAAGTCTTACTGCTGACTTTGTCCATACTTCAGCAGCAAAGGAGTGTAACTAGCAATACCTTTATTCGGTGGGATATGATTCGAAATTACACACAGAACGTGGCAGAAAATGCGATGAGCATAGTGCACCGTCATGAAATCAGCAGAATTCACTGACCTTGGCCGTGGAACATTTCTTGTATGAAAGGACAAAAGATTTATACGGAATCGGCGAGACAAAGCTAGATCGCTTTGTTCATTGCTCTTGGTAGGAAGCGACATAAAACTTAAGCGACAACGTCTAAATGAGCAAATTACATACCATTTTTAGTCAGCGAGCCTAAATGATATCGATTAGCTAGTTGAGATGTATAGGAAACGATGAGTATTTTCCGAACCCTTTGTCGTTTGTGTTATTGCCCGAGCCTGTGTGTGATGAT
Organism: Paramacrobiotus richtersi; assembly: GCA_034698045.1. Classification (NCBI taxonomy): domain Eukaryota; kingdom Metazoa; phylum Tardigrada; class Eutardigrada; order Parachela; family Macrobiotidae; genus Paramacrobiotus; species Paramacrobiotus richtersi. The sequence goes on from JAQGAU010000196.1 coordinate 9,811, forward strand.
GCAGTATTATGCGTGATTGACGTTAAATGATGGAAAATCTGTCTGGTTAGTCAACGAATTCGAAGTCAATTACTGAACTCGAGGTGAAACACTAGACGATGAGACAGCACAAGTATTATGGCAGGTTGAGCGTAGCATTTAATCGCTCGTCGCCGTTGCATGCCGGTACGTTTTCGTTTGCTCGTTGCTTTTTCATTTTGCCAGTTGTTATTAGCGTTTGTTAATGTTTCTTCTATTTTTTATGTATCTACAAGTAAGTACACAGAAAGGTCATTTTTCATTACTATGATATTCTTATAATCTGATCATCTTCGTAATGGTTTGATTTCCAGCTTCGTTTGCGTGTTTCGAGCTGTCGTCTGTGAATGCTGTCCGCAGCATTTGATGTGAACTGAGCATCTTGGAATGTAAGTACAGAACTGTAAGCTACCGTCTCTGTCTCTCACAATAAGATATTTGTCTAGATTTTATAGGCGCATAGCAAAATTATAAATTTTCTGAAATTAAATAAGATTTTCGACTTTGTACAATTTAACACCGTTGGTACATTCGAGAAGCAACCACCATAGTTTATCATAAGTACTTAATTATACGTAGTATAGATACCGATGCCTTCTTGACGGCCTATATGGATGAGGACACGAAAAAAGTCACCAACATCGCAGATTTTCTTTGTATCAAAGTTGCGATACTTTTAATAAAGATTAACAACAAATCTGAAGCAGTACCTTAGCGGAGTTATCTTACTAGCCCAAGGCATCGGGGAATAGAAGATCTATACGCACTGTGCCGGCATAGTCGTTGCGGCGCTACGTAACTCTTTTGCAACAGACGGATGAATGTGAATGAACTGATTCATCATGCAGTAATCTACAGCAGAAACTACAGCATAAGCGCGACAGGACTTCTACCTACATTGCTGATTTCATCCCAATAAGACTCCCAGCTTCTTTGTAAGGCACGTCATCCTCCATGTCCTGTTGTCTTCTGTGCCATATCCGTTTCGGACTCGTGGACGTACGGTTCGCAACGTTTCCATTCATTCCAGGCAAACTTCTATACTGCGCTTGATATCCGCTGGGGATCTGTGAGGGACTGTGGGGTTCTCTGGCCATGTACGCGGGATGTCCGCTGTAACTTTGAACGACGGGAGGCGACAGGACAGATGGTGCGCCGTATCTGTACACAAACCGATAATTAATGTACTGCAATACAGTTTTGCCAGTAAGCATCTTACCCTAACCGGCAGCACTGTAACCAGTCGATGTTATAGGCCCCCGAATTGGCATTCATTTTCTTGGCCATTCCCGTTGCCACGTAGCCGTTAGTGCAGTATACAAAGAACATAAAGTTCCAATCGTAATATTCACCAAATTGGTCGTGTGTGGACGAGTAGTCTACAATGGAAAGGTAACATTTTGCCTTGAAGTCCTTTAGCCGAGGCTGTTCACAATCGGCACTCTATAATTATGTTAACGCAAGCAACAGCGGGCGATGCTTTTCCCGTTTGTCAACATAACTTAATACTTATTATGCACTGGCTGCTATACATATTGTGTGAGCCGGGAATCAATCGATAACCTGTTTTCGACATGGTTATTGAAATGTCGTACGGTCAGTCGCGTTATAACCTGTCTTAACCTATGGTAGTCGATTTATATTGGCAGGAAAATAACATTACCGAGTGTGAAATTATACCTATTGTCGATTAACTGCAAGCTGAAGCGGCCAAGTTTGCAGCTACCCCCCTCGATTGTTAGCTAAGCTTACGGTCGTGAATATTCGCTTATGTTAAATTCATTTCCTTTTACCGGACGATTGTTTCGACTTACAGCATGATCCGTAATCAATATAGTACCCTTTCGGTGTCGTACAGCATTTCACGGCACAATTGTCGTCAGCTACGGGACGCCATGTAAAGAACTGTTGTTCGTCGTCCCAGACTCCTGTTGAAATAACCTCCATACCTATCGTACGTTATATGCCTGTGCAATGGTAGAACACCAGTTACCGGTGATGAAGCTGTTCAGCGACATGCTGGAGTTTCTAGGATCGTAGCAATGGAACGCGAAAGTATAGTTGCGGTAGAAACAACTACGGCGCAAAGCATAAAAGTATAGAATTCGACAAAATCAACAGCATGTTGTAGCAACTATACTTTGGATAATACGGGTACAATCCTTTAGATGGTGGCTTGTAGGGAAACAGGAATTTGCACCACAGTTCCTGTATTCTCTTTGATAACACACAAGAAACGAATGTGACAGAAGTATATTAATACAGCGAAGCTCTCTTTGAATTTGACACTCACTTCAAAATCGTCCTGCAGATCCCTGGAACAGGGATCAGACCCCTTTATAAAAGCAGACCAGAAACGGAGAGCAAATGCAAGCATGTTCAACTTACTGTATTCCTGCAAAAATACCGGATACATCAATAATTTCTGTATTTGCAGCCCAAAAAGTTTCACAAAGTGTAGACTCCTACCAACTACGGCTTCTCCATCGAGACACTCGACATTCCATTGCCTATGCGGAAATCGTGGTCCGCCATGATTGTGAAAGGTGTAAATCATCGTATCACCCTAAATAATACCAATGTTTTAAAGAATTTTCTTGAAAGTGTCACCGTAATATGAAAATGACAGTATCTCCCTAATTAAAACATCTGTGGCTGGAACAAGTCTACTTGCAGGCAAATTATCATTAAAATTAGATTGTTGTGAGTATTGTCGATTATAATCATCAAAAAAGCAAACAAACAACGGTCAAGCAGTTGTCAAAAATTGTAGAACATTAAACCACAACGACAGAGCGGATGACGAGTAAAACCGGTTTAGTGGTTAGTAATATTTTCACTAACCGTTCCATAAGTGACGTAGCTTCCAAGATATCGATATGTGCCGGACGCATTGTCGAAAATAAAACACAATTTGATAAAAATTAGTAATAAGATGTTAGTGTTATCCATGCTAGACAATTAAATACAACCACATACTAAGTCCATCTGGCAAGTTTATTAACTCGGAACTGTAAATACATCACTAAAATTACGCTTGCCACGCCGTACAACATCTTGTCGATAAATTTCACTGGCCTTGACCGACGCATAATTCGTGTACGCGCGATTATGAAAGATTCACTGAGAACGAAAAGGATCCCGCGATTAATTGTGGCAAACAACCCGATGAGAACCGGCATACGGCCGACAAGTTGTGAATGCACGAATTACACGCCATTTTGCCCTGATGAATGAAACATTGGCATGAGTAATATTTAGGGTCTTTTGTGTATATTACGCGAGATTTTGCTTGCCGTTGCAGGATTACGATGATTGACAGTTATTGTGTAACGGTTATCGCTCTTAACTCTGTTCAAGCGTAACTTTTATATTTGTTATTTGTCATTGCTAGCGATTCATTAGTGATCTTCTTAACTGGTGCCAGAGAAAGTGGATTTTGTTTTGAGGAAATAACTGCTTTACCGAGATAGAAACAGAACATGATATTCATTACGGTATTAGCAAACGTTCTTGCTTACTGTATTTTGCGGCAAAAGTAGAATAACTGCTTAATATATAAACGTGAAACTGTGCCGAACTGCTGTGCGCAGTTTGCCAGTGTGTAATACAAACGCATGTTGCATGTACAAGTTACATGACTAGCCAGATAATCCAAAGGTCAGTGCAGTGATTATAAATATTTGCATTGCATAATTGCATTGACTATTCTGAACAGTCAGCAGTTTCTTCAAAAAGGTCACCCCGTTAACGGGCATCTGCATATGCATACGCGTTCCAGAAACCCTTCGGCTGCCGCTCAGGATCGCGGTATTCAGGTCGCAGTCTTGCGTAAGTTAACTCCGATCCGAGGTTCAAATTAGCCTTAAATTGCTACTGAATTTTACAATGTAATGTACGTATATTATGATTTGATTCTGGCGAATATTAGTAGTAGCGTTCTACAAGCATAATCGAAACAGACGGCTCTAAAATCGTCAGAGGGCTAATAGCATGGGTTTTAGACGCAGGCTAAATCGTTCTTGAAGGAACTCGGACGCAGGATTCGGGAAACCAACGGGAACCCTCGGACAATGGAATTCCTTCGTCAACGGATAAGCGTTGAAATCCAGCGAGGTAATGGAATCTGCGTTATGGGGACGGTCGACACAAGCAAGGAGCTGGAAGACGTTTTCTTGTGTTTTAACGTTTAACTGCTGTTATTGTTGCACGCTGTTTTTTTTTAGCGTCTCTCATTGAAATTCATGTTTGTTGCTTCTACGCATTGTCGCTCGAGTGAAACAGTCATGAGAGAAATAAAATAGTTACTGCATGGGTTTATAGGGAATATTTTGACTGATTCATCTGGAGCCGGTTTCCGTGTAAAGTCATCAGTGCGTGTGTATATTCATTTTATTATTTGCAAAGCTCAGATGCTTTTGTGTAGCTGAAAACAGTCTATTCTGCAGCAGAGGTTGCGAAAACTCGCTACTGTGCTGCTTTAAACCGGCCCTGACGCAAAAACAGCTCAAACTCAGTATAGTACTTTACCTGCGGAGCATAATTATTATAACAACATCCGCTGGCAAGAATATGCAGCTTCCGATCATTTCCTCTGTAGCAGTTGCCAAAAACTGCAGACTAAGCGTTTTAAATGTTCCTGTGTTACGATTACGGCTTCTGGTAAAAAACAAGGATGACTAAATTTACTGCACATGTACTAAACAAAGCCAGAAGCATTAAACGTGATTCAGTCTGATTCAGCATGATGTAATGATTGCGAATTTCCCCGTAAGCCATCATTTTCAACGTTACCTGCATTAATACTATAAATGCCGCAGCGCATACTTTTAGCACTGCTAGAAAACTGAAGAAAGCACTGTAGAATATATCTGCAACCACGACATCTTTTTCTTTACAAGCTGCCAAAACTGCAATGATTCGTTTCTCAAGGCGTTTGCTGTTAGCCATATCTTATATAGTTATTTTGGGTGGGTAACTCACTAAATCACTAGTATAGTATATCGCTTCGATATCGATTGTGCAAGGTCGTGATATTCGCGCTCACGTTGATCACCGAGTTTATTAGTTACTTTGTACACTTGAGTGCCTTCAGAAGATGACGTGGCGGCTGGCAACAATCGCTGCCATTACAGCGCTGTGAAACTGGTGGTGCAGACTGGATATCCACCTCCGCTGAAGCTAGATGGCAACACGATCAACCGTTATTCTTGACTTTGCAGATAATGCTACGGTCGATGCAGTTTTCTGCTTCAGTTGTAGCGCTGTTATAGAGGAACCGGCCCGTTCCACGAGATGCGGCTGGAGCAGGGGTTTCGGTCCCGGAACACAACTGAATTTTAAAACCTACAAAGTCGGTACGAACAGTACGGGAGACACGTGCAGCCAGGACGTTTGCTACGTTCTAATAGCGGTACTGCCACAGTCGTGCATATCCAATTTTGTGATACAGGTGATAATTTGGTGTCGATTTTTAGGGAACATCTACGGAAGGTAAGTGAGGTCTCAGTGCTGTTAATACATTGTTAAAACGATCAGACATATTGGATGCGGCGGTAGCTCCATATATTGAACGCGGCTGTGGAATGATCCCGTGCGAACGCCTGCCCAGGGGGTACGAGGACGATCCGGATGTCTGCGAGAACAATGTAGTCAAACTGGATGCTGTGAATAAGATTCGGACGTTTGCGAAATTTGATCATGCTGGAAAAAACTTTACCGCGATTTCGCTACAGTAATGCCAGAACACTTACTGCGGACGCTACGATCGTGATATGCTGGACGAATACAGTACGAGAGACAGAGGACCTTGTCTGAAGGAAGCTGATAACTGTTGTAATTAACCGAACAGTTTGGCGATATCAATAATTCGATGGCCAGTATTTCTGTTTCGATAGTCAGATTTCCACTCTAAGTGATCACGATAGCACAGAATTTGCAATGTTTTTTTACAGCAGTAGTAGAATATTTTGCATGGCATTTTGTTAATCGAGTGATTTTTGTTGCAGATACATCTCTGGAGGAAAATGGCTTTCTTAAACCACGACGCTCTTTGATATTCATCTTGACAGCTTGACACCTACCAGTCAACAAATGAATGGCTTTGAGACAATTTTCTATGTATCACTTTCATCCCTGAGGTGAATTTATCAAGTTTTAAAAGGATTTCAAAAATGTTGAAATTCGTTTCACAATGTCAGAAACATAGTTACTTCCGGGCTAAAACTGTATCAGAATGATCATCATAAGATATATTTGATGAATGTCTCAAGGCGTTTGGACAAAACGCGGGACTATTTCAGAAGGAGCTGTTTGAACTTTTCGCCGCTGTTGCGCAATAATACTACGCTGTGCGCGCAAACAGGACATTTTCACTATCAAAAACAACAACGGAGCTTGATGCAACGTTTGCAGATGCGCGCGGCAACAGGTATCACCGATACTTAAACAGGAAATGGCTTTCAATGATAGAACACATTAACTACTTTTCATGCAAGAACTATGAACCATGAACTGCTACAGGTTTACTTAATTTAGTTCGTACTGAATAACAAAACAACAGTACCTTTATATTTCATTCTAATTTGTTTATTTAACTAGAATCAAGCCAACAAACTCAAGGCGGTTTTTTACTGCAATTATCCTCTTCAGTACTGTACCAGCAGGATGCATCAAGGCATCGGAAAAGTAGATGCACTGTGCCAGTAGCTAATGCGGTATGGCGCGCCAGGTCCGTCAAAAGGGAAAGAACTCTTTAAAGACTTTCGTAAACGTCGGTTCTGCTTACGGCTAAAGATACACCACCCCTCTTTGGCGACCTGTATTGCTTTCTTTAACCTCTTAAAGACTGTCGTTTCGCACTAAAGGTATACTTACTGCTTAAACGGCACAAACCGTTTAGTCAGAAAAAGCCGGAAAAGATTGTCTTTAAAGACCGACATCGACCTGTAAAGATTGACTGCAGTCTTTAAAGACTGACAACAAACTTTAAAGACTAATCTTTTTAAAGATTGGTACGTGTCAGTCTTTAAAATAAAAGGAAGGACCTCTCTGTTCAATCCGGATTCTTTAAAGATCGTTTGGCGTCTTCAAAGAGTGACACGAAATCTTCAAACAGTTCACTCAGACCTTTAGCGAAACTGTGGTCAACTGTTAAGCAGTTGTTACCTTTTGACGGGCCTAGCGCTACATAAGAAGTATTTCTTAATTTTCAGGAGACAAAACATCGCGAAGGAACTGACTTATCGGTAACCCAAAGCAAACAAGGGTCTTCTGTGGTGTGACCGCGATAAACTGCTTTCGTGCTTTAAGGGCTCCCAAAACCTATGTCTGGCATGCTGCCCTGCAGACCATCGTGTTGTTTCCTGTGCCACACGCGCTTAGGAGTCATTGTTGCACGGTTCGCATCGCTTCCATTCATTGACAAACTTCTGTACTGCGCTTGATATCCGCTGGGGATTTGCGAAGGAACGTGCGATTCTCTGGCGCTGTACGCTGGGTGTCCGCTGTCGGTCTGAATTACAGGAGGTGATACGAACGATGGTGCGCCGTATCTGCACGAAAGTAAACAGATCAACATCGTATCGAATTAAGCACAATGATCATTTAACGGCGTCTTACCCTAATCTGCAGCACTGCAACCAGTCAACGGCAAATGCCATCGTATTAGCATTCATCTTCTTTGCCATTCCGGTTGCCACGTAGCCGTGGGCGCAGTATACCAGGAACATAAAGTTCGAGTCATAATATTCACCAAACTGATCGTGTGTCGGCTTGTAGTCTACGACAAAACGCTGCATTCTGCCAGGATACATACAGTAAACCCTGTAACTTTAGGCATCTCCACACACTGAACCACTGATTCATCTCTAACCGGCGCGTTTCGTGGATTTCACATTACGAATTGCGAAATTTTGTTCCGCCTTACAGCATGATCCGTAGTCAATGTAATATCCTTTTGGTGTCGTACAGCATTTCATGGCACTAGAGTCGTCTGTAACGGGACGCCAGTGAAAGAACTGCCACTCATCGTCCCAAACACCTGTTGAAAATAACATCCATAACCATCGCAAATTCTACGTTTGTGCAAATGCAGGAGAGTCAGTACCGGTGATAAAGCTGTTGAGCGACATGCTGGAGTTTTTGGGATCGTAGCAATGGAACACGAAAGTGTAGTTGCGGTTGAAGCAGCTACGACACGGCTTTGTGTTAACGTATACAGAATTTGGAAAAATCAAAAACTTGCGGCATCTTTCACCAACCATACTTTGGATAATACGGGTACAATCCTTGAGATGGTGGTTTGTAGGGGAACATGAATTTGCACCACAATTCCTGTAATCTCTGTCATACAAAAACGCACAAAAAATGAGTGAAAACGTTGGACATACAGCGAACCTCTGCTTGAACACGGATTACACAGTACTTCAAAGTCGTCTTGCAAATCCCTAAAACAGAATTATACCGCTTCATAAATGCAAAACCAAGACCCATTACAAACGCAAATATACTTCACTTACTGTATTCCTGCAAAACATCGGATGTACGTTAGTAAAATGATTTCTGTACATACATTGTCCAAAGTTCTTACCAACTACGGCTTCTCCATCCAGACATTCGACATTCCACTTTCGATGCGGGAACTTTGTTCCGCCATGGTTGTGGAAGGTGTAGATTATTGTATCGCCCTGATAACACCATGCATAATACCCAAATTAGAATTAATTTCGATTGATTAACAGTCAACTGCGTTTAGTACCGAAATGCAGCAAAAAAAAGTTTAGCAGTCGCGTTCCAGTTTCTTACCGTTCCGAAAGTGACGTAGGTTCCAAGATATCGATATGTGCCGGACGTGATGTCGAGAACGAAACACAGCTGTGTAAAAATTAATAAAGGAAGATTTACTCCCTCCATGCTCAAAATAAGCCAGTGCAACCAAGTCCACCTGAATTTTGACTAAATTTAATTAAAGAGCTTCTAACTGTCAATGCATCGCCTAGCATTATGTTCGGCATGTCGTACGGAGTGACGTCGGAGTCTTTGTCTATAAGCTTTACTGGCCTTGACCGACGCGTAATTTTTTTGGTGAATGATTGCAAAAGATTTACCTATTATGAGTGAAAAGGATCTCGTAGTTTGTCGCTGCAAACAAGCGATGAGAACCGGCATGCAAACGACAAGTGTGCTGACACTATCTTGCCTTGATGAATAAAAACGCTAAATTGTGCTGTCACCATCGGGTCCTGATGAATAAAAACACCACCATGGGTGATTCAAGGTCTTTGTGTATGCCACACGAGATAGTGTTGGTTACAACAAAAGAGATTATGATAATTGACAGGTGGTAAGTACCAAGAACGGTTTAAGAAGGTTACCGCTCTCAAGTTTATTCAGTTGTTGTTCTTTGGTTAGTTGTCGCCGTTAGCCGCTTCGGGTTCGGTGAGAGTAGTTCCATTGTTTTCTCTCTTTACATACATTTTTCTAAGCTTTGTTCTCGTGGCTGGTGTATTAGGAAATTTGCTTCAAATATTATAGTCCCCGTCGTGCAATAGAAGATTCTCGAGCGTTGTAGCGTAAATGTGTTTTTTCTTGTCTCTCTCTCACCGCCTGCATCTCAGTGGGAAGGCCTGCAGTTTTTAATCGAAATTTCCATAGCGTCTGCGGACAACAAAACAAACATTCAGTGCTTGCGTACCAGTATGACATTACGCAGCACTCACATTAAGTCGCGATTATCTGTAGAACAGTTTGCCACATGCTCTGTAAGACATATTCGATCAAGGCAATTGTTTTGGTAGTAATTAACGCACGGCATAGAAGGATGAAAGTTAGGTGAAGGTGATAGTGGCACCGGCGGAATTATAGCGTTGCATAATGAGAGGTCAGTTTACTTTATCACCAAACGAGGGTGGTTCTCATAGGAAGAACAATCAACCATATACATACATGCAATCACACATCACTACTGAGAGTGTGCTATATGCGAGATAATATAGCTACCTCTGTAAATAAGCGTTGGAAACTACTAGCTAATGCCCGCGCGCGCTGGCATAGTCAGCTAAACTGCAGAACCCCAGGGCATTCCATCGGATATGTGGACGTCTACTGTGTATTTTCATTAGTTACATGGCTCTCCTTTGACCAGCTGAAACGAGCACCAGCAGGGATAACACAAGTCGCAGACACAAATATTCTATATAATATCGTATCTATCATTCTGCTAAATTGATTCGTACGCGCTTTGATCCGATTTTGAAAGAACAAGTTTCTCCACAATATGGGAAACACTGGTGGATTTGTTGAGAAGATGTGCAGACCATATCTCTGCGTCACACGTTTCCTCGGGCGAATTGAGAAACCGACGAAAAGCCCATGCACGGTTGCGCTAATATTCGACCGGCTCGTAATGGCATTGTCAGTCGTAATTTTTACCGGTTCGCTGATGAACTGTTTCGAATTCCTGGTCAGGAATCTGGATTTGTCACCGTCAAAATCGACCACGGAACTGATCAAAAATTTCGCAATTTTCACGAAAAGGTTTTCCCAACACTTGCGTACATTGGATTAATCAGCGGGTTTTGGAATTTTGCCGGATGGTTAGAAGCGTGTAGCCTGACTTGTGAACAGTACCTTAGCAGAGGAAATAAAACAACGTTGTTTACATTGCAAATGATTCTTCTTGGCGTTTTTGGATTCTCCCTATACCCGGGTGTGGCTGGCTTGGTGGACACTGTACAGACGTTCACTCTGCAGAAGAGCTCAAACCCTCTGACCAGGTTTAAAATCATAATGGCAACGACTGTGGAAGCCTGTGTTATTTTGCATAGGTGCATGGCATCACTGTGTCAGTCTGTTATCATTCTCGTTGCTGCAGCACTTGCGGTGACCTTTCAAAATGTGTGCACTGCATATACCATGGCCGCTGTGCAGGATGTCGGACCATTGCTGGAGGCACACGCTGCACTTTGCAGCCTTGTACTTATAATGCGCAAAAAAATGAATTTCTTTCTGCTGATCCAGTATGCGGCCGATTTTTCCTACGCTATGTATGTGACCGCTTTGCTGCGAGAAGATTTGTACGCGGTGCGAACGAAACAGTATCTTTTGTTCGTTGGCCCTGTTTTGATGTTTACAATCATCAGGACGGCGTTGTTTGTAGTACTACATGATAAGGTAAGTATCCGTTAACCAGTTCCGTACATCTGTTTTAGACCATGAATTAATAGTTAAGCAATTCACAGTTGTCTTTCTTTGTCATTTTGCTGAAGCAATTGATTTCGTTCTGTTGTGCTACAGGCTAATGCAATGGCTGACGCTATTTGCGTGCGGGTTCGGAATATGCCATTCGGTGTTTACAAACGAGATGCAGCGTTACGTGTGCAGTTTATGGACAGGGACCATATTGGATTCAGGCTTGGTGGGCTTCTCAATGTCAACAGCGAGTTAGTCATCGGCGTAAGCAATTAGCGAAGTGGTTCCCCATTCCCATCGCTGGTTTGACTGGCTTGCTTATTCAGTCTATTAATTCAGACAATAGTGTAGTAAATGTCACACCCGTGGTATGTATGTTTTGCAGCTCATCGGAGTGTTCGTGACCTATATCCTATTGTCATGGGATGATAAAACAACCACAGTCATTTTGAGCGAGATGAAAAATGGAACACCTGGGATCCCACAGTTGACCTTGACTTGTTAACGTTTCGTGCTACACCATTGGCGTTTCAGTCAGCGTCGTGGGTAACCCGGTTGGTTCATCATAATATGTGTGCAACCCTGGTAGCTTCATTTGGCTCTTAGGGTCCTTTTTGCGGTTGTGGCTTAATTTTGAGGACGCAATTGCTTTAATAATTACCGGGATGATGGATCGACAAGAAACAGGATCAATTATAATTTATATCTGAAAAATACAGAGGATATTAATTATGGTACACATAACTTACTTTAAAGAGTCATCAGCTTGTACTGGTCTACGGTATATGGTCATCAAGGCAGTCACTATGTTAATGATGATTAATGCACGCATCGGCCCAACATTCGATTTAAATGCTTAATTTATATCTTTACCAGCTACAAATTCTGCGAGAAAACAGCCTTTTAGAAAAGATTCGAATCTTTTCTGAACCGAGCATCGTGAAATCGAAAATAAGTAGTCTACAGTAAACGTGTCGGAAAATAGCCACATACTTTGTTTTTTACACGGTCTGAAGTAAACAGCGCTAATGAAGCGCAATTATAATTACTGCATGGCGCATGCTGCGTTCACGGAGTCTGATACATTCGCTGGTATGAAAATCAAACTTACGTACCTTACAAACCCAAGTTAATGTACCAAAGAAGGCCGCAAGGAAGCATGATTCATTAATCATTGGGAATTTCACAAAAAATGTAACTAACAGTTTTATTGTCACCTGCACTGATATAATACAAACTGCCGCGCACACATTGCTGTCGAGTTAAGAAGCAACGGCTTTGGGGTACACCTGCAGTGACGATACCTTTGTGGTTACGATTTGAACTGAACGGCGCTGCTTAGAATGATCTATTCTCGAACGTTTTGACTGTCTTGTATAGTTATTTCGGGTTGGTAGTTGTAAAGCGTTACTTTTACAGTACCGCTGACAATACGTCCTTTCGTTATTTGGGCTGAAGTCCATAGTAAATTACTGTAGTGCACATATGTCGCAAATTGAAGCAAAAGGTACAAGATACTGGATGGCAACAGGATCATCTATTTTTAAATCTGGAGATATCGATGGATGGCATGCCGCTACCAATGGACTCGCCTATTTGACCTGTAAGGGTGTGGTAAAAGAACCGGTCGGTTCTACCAGGTGCGGCTGGTGCAGAGGTGGACGTCCCGATAGCCTGATCAACCTTGTTTTCAGTGGGAAAGGTGTCTTCACGACCTTTGCTACGCTCTCATAACGATACTGCTAAAATCTTAAATGGGACATACCTAGAACGTCGTATTTGTAATAACCTACGTAGTGTAGAGTTTTAGGGTACATCTATGGAAGACAAGTGCGGAAACAGGGCTGTGCAGTCATCAACAGTACTTAATGCGGTCAAGCACATGATGCTATTAGTTATATCGCCACTTTTGGAATGGAACATGAAGCGGCGATATAGCCTTACTTAGGACAAAGGCTAATGCTTCGGTAATTCACGAAAATATATCTCCAGTTGTTGTGGCTCCGTATACTGAACGCTGATGTGGAAAAATACCGTGCGAACGCTGCGACTTCGAAGATACAGACTTTACCGCAGTTTCGCTACAGTACTGCAACATGTTTCGCTGAGTACTGCGGACCCTTCGATCGTGATTTAGTGGACGAATGCAGCAAGAAAAGCATGTCATCTGAATGTAAGGTTTTTAGTTGCTTTAATTTTAGATTTTTCCGAAAACAGCGTCAGCAGTAGCTCTTGCGTCTATCGAAAGTGTGTATACAGTATACTAAATATACGCGGCATGTCTAAACAAACGTCGAAAACGGCTGTTGGTTGAGCAGACTGGCGTATTTAGCGGAACTGCAGAGACCCTCGGGCATAGATCGGGTGCGTATACGACGATGGCGCTCATCATATTAATTTGATTGAGCCATTTAACCTGTCACAACGGATACGACAGAACATAAACCGTACGTCATCTATATGGAAACATGGCATAATTCGTTTTAAGATATATTTACATTTCGTTGCTAATATTTTGAATTGCAATGGCGTATAGCCACAAATGTGTACACTTGTGCGGCTCCGGTGAATTTGCAGAGAAAATGTGCCGACCATATCTCTTGTTCACTCGTTTTTTAGGACGTGTCGAGCACTGGAAACCGATAAAAAGCACCCGTAAAAGCGCACTGATATTGGACTGGCTCCTAATAGCATGGTCCCTTATAATTTCTACTGTTCTGACGCAGTAATCTGCTCCATTAAGTCGACAACCGAGTTTATTGATCTTTAGGACACACAGTCATCGTCATTAGCGCACAGTACATTTGAAAGCCCAGTGAAACGTCCTCCGTTGCGAAATTTCAATTCGTACACCTTTTTTCAGGACAGGATCGGGAAACCCAAGCCTGTACCAGTATTCAGTAACTATCTGTTTTCTAGGTTTCGGGTGTCAGCGTTACTGTGCAATCAGTAGCAGAGTTATCCACCGGTCGAAGAATTATAGAAAACACTGACATGGACTGGAAGATGGATCCGATGAATATGAACCGCTCGTTAATTTGAAAAAAGTGGCTATGAAAATTGGTGAGGAGGACTACGAAAAGATTTTTTTGCGCTTCAATAGTGGTAACCGGGGGTGGAAGAAACGGGACTTAAGTAACAGAAAATTAATGGAAATTACAGTTCAGCGTCGCTTGAACTCGGAAAACCAATCGTCGATTCTTGATGCCGTGGCAGACAACGTCCAAAAACTGCCCAATGCGCGCAACGCGATGGTTCACAAGTTTTCTGTTTGCAGTTAGTTTTCAGTCTACTGCATTACAGTCGGCAATGGTAATCGCTTCACCTTTGTCGCGATATGAGGAGAGCAGCCAGTCGAATGGCGGAAAGATTTTGGTCGAATGACATTGATTCTTAGCTTTGAAGGAACTGTAGCTTTGAAGGCTGAGTAAAGAGGAAAGTGCCTGGCACAACTGAAGACTGAAATATTCTAGTGTGTCCTACAATTTGTTTTGGTTTGCGTCTGTAGTTGCGTCTGTAGTTGCAGGCATGGTTGCTCATGCAGCCTGGAAATAGACAGCACTGATTTGGACTCTGGCCCATTGACAAAGCAACTGAAGACAATCAAAAGCGGATCTAGCACACAGTCCTGCCCTTTTATCTGCATTGTATCGCTCCGGTCTTCATCGGAGAACGATTATCTTGTTAAGTACTGTTTACAACCTTTCAATGCACCGTAGACTTGGTATATTAGCAGTGTCAAACCAGCTTCACCATTCAGTATCGAATTAATCGACGTAACAAACAGATTTTTGATTTTCTTACGTTCCACGTTGAGGCGCTATAACGCAGCTGGTTCTGCTAGCCTCCCATCACGCCAACCGTGACCTTTGTACCTACCGTTCCAAACCTTAATCCAGAAACCTTAACATTCACCGAAACCTGTTTCCAGATTTGATTACTCCTTGGTATATGTCTTGTATGGTATTACAGCAAGAAAAAGCCATGACCACATACGGACAAGCGTTTGACGATGAGGTAAGCAGCATCAGATTTCGAAAAAGGAATACAGTCTGTACAAATAACTTCTGTTATGTGATGGGTTTTGAGAATAAAAAATAAAAATTATATACCGGATGATATTAGATCAGCATCCGCCTTAAAAGGATAACTTCCTATTTTTAATTTGTAACCGTAAACCTTTATGTTGTGCGATAATATAATAATTATTGCTGAAAAGCAGTTGCTTATCAACAATGTTAACCGAAAGTCATACGCATGGGATTCGTCCATATTGTCTCTTGTTTCTCATTATACACCGCTTCAGAGCAATATTATTTACGGTGTTCCGTCAGGGGAGTTATGTACGTAGATTTATCATCCTGACAGTTCGTGATTCAAGTTCGTGCTTAATTATATTGGGCTGAATGTGAGATCTGTAATACACCTGCCATTTCGTTGAAAATTCATTAATATTTTCCAGTTGTTTAGCAAGCGTTTTTCGTTGCTTTGCGTTTTGCTCTTAAACTGGATTGAGATATACACGAAAAACTCTTTTATTTTTTATACGGCTATTATGGGCTAGCTGGCTGACATTATTGCTCTCTTTGAACGTAACCAAATTTCAGGCAATAATGTCTGGCACTGCTTTATATCGGCGGTTTTTGGTTTCGGAATGTTTTTTTCCGCTGTTATCACGATAACTATATCAGATGCTGTAGCATGTATTGTTAACAAATCAAATCCGAATCACTTACCCATTTACCGGGTGTAACAAAATTAACATGACAGTGAAATTGTGAATCATCATTTCATAATTATTATTGTGACAATGGTATTGCAATCATTATTACGTGACCGAAGAGATGGAAAGAACGTGCGCATAAGCTTTCTGGAACGGCCCGGTAAACAAATGTTATAGTCGTTAAATTTTTCCCTGCACTCTTTTGCGTAACGATCTGTGACGGCAAGATCTTGATACAGCCGCAGCTGCATTGTAAACTCGTAAGGGAGCATCCATAAATTACGTAACGCGGATCTGGGGAGGGGGGTTTTGGAAAAATGTTACTTAATGTGACACAGGGGGAGGGGGGAGTCGCTGAAAACGCAACGTTACGTTGTATTTTGAAAACTCTGCTTTTTAGGCCATTGATGACGACCCGTGCAGTGGCAGCTTTTGAGATCTGCTTCTTTTATGAGTTTTCTTACCAAACATAATAACTGGTACACTAATTCAGCCAACGGATGACGCGCTTGTTACAGTAATCTTAGCAAATTGTTTCACAATATTTCCAGGTGTGAGTGTGGTGTCCCACTCTTTAACTAAACTTCAGCAGTTGCACAGTGCGGAAAGTATAAGTACGATAATGCGAAAAGTTTTGAAACAAGCTGTTTTTAACAAAAATTTTATCTGAACGTTTCGTTCCGAAAATGGCGTTTTCGGGACACCATCTTCGGTTCAAATTTTCAAGTGAAACGACACATTTAGTTAAGCTCGAATTACTGAAAAATTTCGAGCAAATTATTTGAGAGCTTCAACTGTTTATCAAATTTGTGTCGAAAGTTTAGCCGATTACGAAACGCTTGTACTTTTTCAAATGAGGAGGGGGGGGGGGGGTAGGCACCATCACGTAACGACTTTTTCGTTATTAGGAGGGGTCGGGTTTTTATTACCAATTGTGACCCTGGGGGAGGAGGGTACGAAAAACAGCACTTTTTGGCGTTACGTAATTTATGGATGCTCCCTAATGGACAATATCAGTTAAATTTACGTGGACTGCATGTTAATGATTGCCATTGGTAATCGCAGGACAAAACGCGAAATTACGAAAATATGGATGCTTCTTTAATCTCCACATAAACTGATACTAAAACATTTTACTGGAAGTCTCGGTTTCGATTTTGGATTCATACTTGTTGATGTAATTATTTTTTTCCATCAGAGCGGTCGCTTCTTCACGATTGTACTCGCTGGAGAGAACTATGCGGAGATGTTGACCTTTTCCGGTAGTTAGTCAAAGACTTGCTTTATTTCCTTTAAGCGATGGCAATTATGGAAGCGATTTACTGGAATCAATTTCCATTTTATTTTATAAATTTTTTCTGGTTTATTTCATTAACGGTGTTTTGTTTAATATTTTCCACATATTTAGTTCTTTATTTGTTGTTCATAAAAGTTCAAGGTGCTGAATGTAACCTGCATAAGTAAAGTTCATTAAATGCAGATTTCTATAAGACGGCATTTTGTAGAACGTGTTTCTGCTGTTTGCTATTGTTTTTATCGGCATTTCTTTGACGTGTTATTTCGAAGTTATCCCAGTATCGAGTCTATGGTGCTTCATACAGAGGTCACTATGCTGTAATCATCTGGCTACCCATTCCTAAGTTTTTCGTACTGGTGTGCTAATCATTCCAGGAGAACCATAATATAAATATTATGATACAGTAATACTTTATCTGTTTAAATACGAAACACAACAAGGAAAAATCATTAAAAAAGTCCCATCGAAATAATCTGCAGATATTATACGTAATCTGTAAAAATCACTAGAATTTTTATTCGAAATCGAGACATATTTACAAAACGTATAACATTCAGCTAGAAGCAACGCACAGCGCATGTTGCACATCGAGTCACCAGTATAAGCCGTTGGAAAGAACCGTCTGCGCCGGTTCTTAGTGTTAATTGTGTGCCATCTTATTGTTCATATTGACGTATTTGTTAACTGTGATTTTGCCGTAAGTATTCAGTATAGTGTTTTGGTGTGCAAATTGTTTTGTTGTCGAATAGCTCGAGTCGATGATATTAGGACTGTATGGTTTCATTGGTCAGTATGGATTTTTCTATGATATAATGTAAATATTTTAGCGTCAAACGCGTATTTCCAACAAATTCAAAAATAACGAAATAAATCCGAAAAAACACTTTTTAGAAAGTGTTTTTTCGGATTTATTGAATCATTTTTAAACTTTTTTTGAAGATATGTTTCGGTAGTTAGTTTTTCTGGACAAAAAGACGTCGATTGTCGTCTCGCAATCCCCAATCGGAAAAACTTTCTCATTCAGAACTGTCTTTCGAAGTTTTTTCATTGTTTGATGAATAGCCCATTGAACAATGGGGCCAGAGAGGAACGCGGCACACCATTATGCAGCTGAATGCCTTGCGCATGCGTCTATTATACTGAGCTATTTTTAAACTTACAGATAGCGCAAAAAACCATCTATTCTGAGCTCACTATCGTCTGCTAGCGGTTCCCTTAAGCAGAATCGCCGGAGAAAGATAGGACATACAAAAATCGTTTCACTACGGCTTACACAGTTGAAAATATGGCAATAATAGTTCAGGAACTAATAATTCCCGGCCTGGCTATAGCTATTTTGGCAGTTTTATATGCCGAATATACGGGCGGTAGCCGGGGTTACACAGAGCCTAATCGAAAAAGCGTCTTTTACCGCTGGGGGGCGGCAGTGTGGGACAACCTTGTCTAACAGATCGGTCCGGAAGGCGACTGTTAATAAATGTTTCTTAACTCATCCCCTTGATGTTAATTTTCATTAGATGTTCTAAATGTAGTCAACTGTCCGTTTAACAAGTATTCTGTCGGCAAGTATGCCAGAAAGTAAACCGTGCAACAGGTAGTTTAAGAAGTGTGTTGGCAGGGTGCGTTTTCCCATAGGCGCCTATGGTAAACTTGCGCGCGCTTGCTGTCAGAACGACTCGAAAGGGACCAGACCAATTCACACATCACGTCAGCATGTGAATGTGGCTAATTAATGTGCATAATATATGCTATACTCGCATATCGTTCTTTAAACTTTGACCTTCATTTTTAATCGGCTACATATATAGGTCAACGTTACCATTATAATAAATATTTGCTGAACACTGAGTGATTTAGGAGCATAGAAATAGTACATAAGTCACACCGAACATTATACCGATATTGCGCACATGTATGCTGCGGTCAGTTTGAACAGAAATTAACTAAAAGAATTTTTGCTTAGAGAGCTTTCTGTAGAAAACTAAAAGGAACAAAGAACAGATAGTTATGAAGAGTGTTAGATCTAGATTCATCCGACTGCAAAATCTGCTTTAACATTCAGGGTCAGCTTCGTGCATATGTAACTATTGTACACATGCATGAATCACCTACCTTTCAAAACAACGCAGTAATGCTAGATATTTAATTGTGACATCGCTTATCGCATTGTGTAAATACATAAATGGCGTAAACAGTCTTTGTTTAATTTTTCGCTGGCCGGTTTTGACATCTTACAAACAAATACTCATCGCTAAGAAAATTGTTGCTCTTATCATAGTGATGATAGATATTGGCCTATATGTTTACCGTCTATGAATTCACGATGTCAGTATCTTTATGGTAACATTTGGTACGTTTTCAGCGCGCTCAGATGGTTCCTACGGGAGTTTTCAGCGGAAGTGAATTTCACCAGCAACCATCGCGCCAAACCATTCAGGGGAATTATGATTTCGCAAACAACTTCGTCACTTCATCGGCCAGCTACGACGATTTTGAGACTGGACTGTTGGATGACGGTCAAGTGCCATTCTGCGGTTATCAGCAACGACCCAGCCAGCTTGGTTACAATCAGCGTGGCTACGCAGAATGCCAGAATTTCGACTACATTTCCGTCAAACCAGAGCCGAAGACCCTGCTCGAATGCTTGAACGCCAACACGGTGATCGCATCGCCCAACAACCTGCCTCGTCGCAACGCTACCAAGTACGCTATCCCACAACAGCCACACCATGTACCACAGGAAGTCCAACAACAGGATATGGCTTTTTCTTTGGCTTGGGACAAGGTTGAGCAAGCTCAACAACTGGCCATTCGTCACATTATGTCGGATATGCACAATGCTTTCAAAATGCTCCAGATCCCATCAGGTATGCTTGCCATTGAAATATACCCACAGACTGTTAAATAAAATATATTCATGAAAAATGCATATTCATTGCCTGTCATACACCTATAAGGCTCGCTGACTGCAGTCCCTGGTACCTATACAGACATATACGGCTACCCTGAGTAAAATAGTGGAAAAAGTGTCCATTGTAAAACTCAAAACAAATAAGATAGTGTTAGAGGGGTCTGTCAGACTGTCGGGCAAACTCGGGCACTGTGCAGACCATACCAGAGGGAAACCCGGAACCCGGACCGAAATTAGTGTACTGCAAAGGCTGGGTTGTCCACTATTCTTTACATGAGCATTGGCTGAATGGGCCGGTTACATCATAAAGCATCCTTACCTGAACACCAGTGCTCCCTAGTAAGAAAATGGGAGCGGGAAAGCCTTTAAACGCGACGCGAATGGACGGGAAGGGCATTCCCGTCCATTGTTTCCCGTTCTGGGATAGATTATGAAACCTTGTTCGCGTTCAGCATTGAGTTTTTCGGAAAAATCTGTGATTTTTAATTATAATTAAATTGCAGTCTTGTATCAAAATCGTTCGCTGGCTTCGCGCGAGAGAATACTCTGGTCATAGTTTAAATAGAAAAAATAGAATTCATTATTTCAATTTATTTGTTATCGATCTCCGCCGCGCTTCGGTCGATAATAATGCTGTAAGAGTATTTCCGCGCTGTTTAACATTTGACAGTACATACTTTCGAGTCCAGGCTAAACAAATAATGAATAGCCTGGACTGGAAAGTATGTACTGTTAAATGTGAAACAGCGCGGAAATACTCTTATAATATGTTATCGAACGAAGCGCAGCGGAGGTCGATAATAATAATCTACGTTAGCCTTTAAGTTGGTTAGCCCAATTGACCCAGTTTTCCTTTTCGCGGTCCTTCACCAAATAAAACGCAGAAAGGCGACCGTAGGTACAGATAAAGATAAAGTAGGGTACAATGAGCCTTTTTGTTTAATGATTCTGAGCGAGCTACAGTTCTTCCAAGTATGACAAAGGTCAACAATACTTTTATCCGAGGTAGTGATGTAAAACAATGTAATGTATTCTCCAGTGCCAAAATGATAGCACAAACACTCTTGGACCACCGTCCACATATCCACATTTTTATCGTATTAAAGATTAGTGTCTATGTTTCTTGCTACATAGCTTCGGTCCACCAGTGCTCGCAAACAGCGAGTGCACTTATCTGGTACTCATACATCTCTGCATATGTTCTAGTCGATGAAAGTTCTACAGACAGACAGTTCACTACATACAACCTGCGGTCGGCCCATGTCTCGCAATAGCATACCGCCGCCCGCGAGAACCAGCTTGTTTTGTTTGAACTTTTGAATTTTACGAAAATGGACACTTTTTCAACTATTTTAGTCAGTGTAGCCGTATAGGTCTACTGTATTTAGGTATATAGGTACCAGGGAGAGCATAAGTATAAGATTTGGGTATGAGTTTAAAGTACCTACCTAGCCGTATCCCAGTATAGCATTGGGAAGTTCCATACAGACAAGACAATGCAGGTGCGGCAAGCCGTCGTAATGCATAAACAATACTTAAACACTATAAATGGACGGTGGTACCAGTATCGGTTAGAAAAGTTGATTAATCAATTTTGTGTACATTTTAGAGCCGTTCTTCTGGACGAAGGAGCAGACTCGATCATGGTTGATGTGGACGTGCCAACAATACAGCTTGTTCCACTGCGTCGACTTTCACCAGTTCGACTTTGACGGTTTTCACCTCGTCATGCTCCAGGAGACGGATTTTAGGAAACTAGCGCCCCTCTGTGGAGAATTCCTATGGTCCATTCTGGATATTTGGCGAACCGGTATGTGTAAGTCGTAGAAACCCTGCTTGAAATGCGGTAATTAACGTTTTCTGCGTTTTTAGCTGCTAGTGGCATTAAAGCCGAAACGGACATCGGAGGATACGGCTGTCAGCCACAGATGGGCGGTGAACCAATGGCTACTCCAGAATGCAATAATGCAGGCAGTATTGAACAGTACAGTACTTATGGATGCGTCGCAGGCGTTGATGGTAAATTTAGTAAGTTCGATACAATTTTATAAATATGAGCGTGTGCAGCGTAAGTTTTGTACGATACTTCTACCGAAGGAAGGATAAGCGCTCATGTATATTATGGATAACCGCATAACAACTGGATTTTCCTCATCCAAGTATTGCGCGTAGAGTACAGTATTCATATTTGCCTAGTTAACGTTATGTGTAGGTTGTTTGCGCAACGTGAGTTCTGTGCATTCAGGTAATGGAATTTTACTTAATGCCGGCATTTATTAGCAGATGACCGCAGCAGCATGGATGGCGATATGGATCAAACCATGGATATCTCTTCCGGTGGCTCTCACACACATTTGTGGCAATTTCTGAAAGAACTTCTCGGAAAGCCACACATCTATTCGTCGGCTATCCGCTGGGCTGACCGTTCGAAAGGTGAGTTCACCTTAACAAATGCTTGCGTTGGTAAAGTTCCGTCACAGTGCAACCAGATCTAGAAAAATACTAGGTATGTAACGCATAAACATAAACATAAAGGCTTTACCACATAACTCATAAACGCTGTAACACATAACATAAGACATAACGTCATCATGATTTGAAAAAACTTCACTTATATTTTATTGAGTTTACTGCTTAAATTGTTTAGTTTTCGATAAAACTCCAGAAGCTTACTACGAAACTTTGTCGTTATCCTTTTGGGTTTGAACAGTCTCGAAACAATCTCTTTGTGTATGCACGTTTGTCTGTGCACGTCTGTTACACCTACATCGAACAAACTGTCTAAAAATTAGAATTTTGCGAGCGATATTACAGCGGTAACTTCTAGGCTACAACTAGTGGATTGGATTGAACACCCTTATCACGATAATCAGGGATGGTAATTCCGAATTCTGCTATTCTTATGTAATCGATCGTCAGCGCTCATAACGAGCGGAAGTACGTAACACGAATCGTTGAGTCTGGTACACGTCGTACAGCACGGTCAACACGGTAACCGCGATGAAGCGGGATCACACGTTGTAGATCTGGTACACGTAGACGGTACACCGTAAGCACGACATCCGAAGGATGCGGGCAGCACGTCCATTAACACGCTAAAGCACGAACCAGATTACAGAAACTGGGGGTATCCAAGACTGAAGTTAGTTCTCAAAAGTTTACAGGTTCAGCTCAATCTAGATGCATTAGTCATCAGAAGGTAGGTCTAAACATTTCCAGTTGAGCTGTAACCAATCAGAAGGATTACTACCGCCACAATATCGATGTGTCAATATCGCACAACAACCGGGGCAAGTACTGTGCGCAAGAACGGACCACAAAACACTGACAAATTGTTCGTTGGTCCTTAGTTACACTGCGATTATAATGGAAGTACATACAGTGGCAGCAGCGGCAGTAGCGAAGGCACATTTGTATGCAGATCGAGCCGCTTTAGTATCCTTAAGTAATTCTTATGGAGTGCACTACGACGATGCCAGCTCCACATCATCCACAAGCAGTCGTGCGGATTTACTGCGAGAGAGAACTCACTGTCCTCCATAAATTTGGACGGTGTCGACGAGAATTCTTGCAGCTATTCTTGGCGTTTCGATTCTTGGCGTCCGCCAAACTGCAAAGTCGCCGGATAATATGAAACAAAGTTTGAAGCTTCCGGTTAAGAGCAGCGGTCCATGCAATCCGGTCCGCTATACAGCGTAGCCACTTCCAGCTCCCCCTGCGCTGGAGGGGTGGGCGAGGGGCGTGATCGTGACTACGGTAGGCGTTTCAATTGATGGCGGGGCTTCCATGGAGCTTCCGTTATCACAACCGGCATACCGTTTGGTGTTATAGTGGTAGTCGCTGTTGTTATAGTCATCGCAGTCGTTCTTGATGTTGCCGGTGGCGTTTGGGACTAAAGGTGAACTGTCCTATTGTTCCCGGCATCTCCTGTGGTGGCAACAACGGTGGGACACCCGGTGTATACGTTTCACCGTACAGCTGGCAAATAACACGACTGGCCTATCTTGACTAATGGCAAAAAATTTTTCACCACATCATTGATCACCAATGCATTCCGCAAAAGTGGTCACCGATCGCGAGGGTATGTAGCCACACTGTCCTTCCCTATTCCCATCGCAATACCTCCAAAATACAAAAGCTTCGATTTGGCCAGGGCTTCCGGCTGAGCCACCGGGATCTGCACCGCCTCAAGGCATAAACGCAGCCGACTGGGATCCTTAACAGTCGACACGTACTGCTACTCACCATTCCAGTATCCCGTTAACTCTGTTCCCAGATTAGTGGCTTGACCTTTACCATCGTCTGAAGCTAGGACAATGCGACCATCCCGCAATGACAGACTGAGGATATGTCAAAAATGATGAAACATCGTTGTTGGAGGTGAAAAAGAGCTGTCAGGCTGGGCGGTGCAGAATTTCAGCGGGATCTGGAACTAGCCCCTGACGCTAACCGGTAGCATGGTGAGATAGCTGCAGACGCACCGGTTTCCAGACTAACACCTCAACGGATCGTTGCCGAGCATCCAAGGATGCTGCTCTTTTATTCCTTCAGTTTGTCGAGTACTTAATGATACTTACTGGTACTAGGATTACTAAAGCGCATGCAAATGGGACTTGGTTACAGACTGTTACAGCCGCTGCTGATACTGTATGTACCTCCTTTATAGTCGCAGTGTCAGGGGTCATGATTGTGAGTGCTTTTTGGTCTGTTTTTGCACTTATGAATTCAGAGCCGTTCTTTATTTGGGTATCAGTCTGAATGGTAACACATTATGAATCTGCAAAGTTATTAATCGCATGTTGGCGTAACATAGCGGTCTACGGGAATATGATCACGATCGTATTCTTGCTGATTCTTCCCTCATAGACCGCTATGTAAGCCAATTTACTCATTTTGAAAATTCATAACGTTTTACCAAATTCATACTCATTATGTGTTATAGATTTTAGTGCTGTTAGTCACTTCTTTATACGAATTTCACACGCGAAATTGCTCACTTTTTATTTGTTAAGACGACAGCTAGGAGCCGAAAGTGGGTCTACAAGAAGTTGTTTTTTACATCAGCTATGTGCAAAATAATTG
>JAQGAU010000197.1:0-35013 GCA_034698045.1 Paramacrobiotus richtersi
GCGATGAATCGGTTTGTGGCCATTGTCTTCCCGCATTGTTACAAGTCGTGGATGGCCAGTAAAGTGTGGCGTTGGGCAGTGGTGGGGTGCTGGGGGATGGCGTTGGCGTGTTATGGGCCCATGTTTTTGGGGGTTGGGGGAGTGCTGGGGGCTGTACCGCCTCTTGGGACGTGTGGAATGTTTCCGTTTCCGGGTGAGATTTTGCGATTAACATGAAATAAACAATTAGCACGCAGTACAATTGTGATCATATGAAAATTTAATTATTCTATTTAATTTAAATATTTAATTTAAATATTCAATTTAATTATTTATTTTCAGGTTGGAGATACCATTTTTCCGTCGGATTTGGCACACCAGTTCCTATGTTTCTAATTTTCTTTTTCTACGGATTAATTTACTGTAAACTGGTGTGGAATATCACGGAGAAACGGAACAGTCTAACAGGCGAAAGCACAGCACTGCGTCGCGCGTCGTGTCATTCCACCACTGAACGCCTGTTAATGGTCAGGTACAGAACCGTCAAGGTGCTGTGCATTTCCGCTCTCTGGCACTGTCTGTGCCACGTGCCGCTTCCCATCATGGTGGAGTACGCGCCGCAATTCTACCGGGATCCACTGTTGCATCTCTGGGTTAGGACCATTTTCTTCTGTGGCTACGCATTTAATCCGGTAACTGTTGGTATTTTGGTAGAATAAAATGCTAGTGTAAACAGGAATAATCTGTACGTTACAATTCTCCGGTTTTCTAATCGTAGGTCATTTTATTCGCTATGAACGAAAGCTACCGAAAGTTTATACTGGAGAAACTGTGGACCGTTGGGATCTGCATAGGTTCCGATCAGAAAGATACGTCCAATCGGAAACTGACAACAGACGTTTGAATGGTACGCCGGGATAACAAGAAATGACGTCAATTATGTGTCTTTCATCGAAAGAAGCACGGATTCGTTCGTTACATACTATAGTGTGTGCATATGTGAATCGTGATAAATCGTATCATATTTATACCGATTGTCTGTATGACGGATGGTTTTTGCACAAAACATCTGTTTTGTGTATCAACTGACAACGTTTGCGAAATAAGTGTACAACTGACGGGGTCGTGATTTTGTATCCTACTACTGAACGCAGCCGGTCAATCTACATCTGCACAGAATACTGTAGCACAACAATCGAAGTAGAGTAAAACTGTAACTCTTCTTTCTAAGTATTTCTTGCCAAACGCAACTTCTACACGATAAGACTGACAATGAAACCCATGCGGAAAAACACTGATACAATAAAAAATAACACAGATAGGCAAAAACAGTTATGACTGCACCACCACAACACAATGGCATTCTACTTGCAAAACGAAGCGGAGAAACTAGTACTAGTATACAAAACAGAGACTAAAATTTTATTGTGCAAGATTCCACCACATCACTCCCAGAGCATCCGATTGGACTACAATACTGACACTGACACGGAACTGTTAAGCAAAACTAGAAACCGTGCGTTTATTTGCCAGGATGGAAGTGAAAGTTATCCAGAATAATTTCCCTCTCTTTTCCGTCAGATGGGTTGCCAGTGAAGTTAAAGGACAGTGGTCCGGCGTCCTGGGGATCAGCGGTAGCGGACAGCTCGTGCACAAAACTCAATCGGCGACTGGTCCACGACACACTGTCCAGCTGATCAACTGGTGTCAGGACGTCGAATTCATACTGGCCCACACCAAACCCCTGAACCGACTTGATTCCAGCACCCTTCCAAACACCGTTCTCCTGCGACAAACGCAGATGCAGACGTCCCGTCTCGTCGAGAAACACGTTACTAGCAGCCGCCACGCTGCCACTTTCACTGGCATCATCCCGTACCGTCCACTGGCGGCCGGAAAGCGTAATCAGACGGGAACGAGAAGTTCCGGAGAAGGGGATGGCGGGTTTGTTCGTGCCATACTTGAACATGGAGATGTCGCAGTACTCCTTTTCCAGCAGCACACCATCCTACATAAGGGCTTTATTTCGACGCTTTTAGGCGGAATAGATGCATCGACAGTTGGTAGCAATTTCGGGAAACAAGTAAAACAACGACTGGACTTACGGCAACAGGACCATCGATCAGCTGTGTGTCGCTGATCAGCGGGAATCGGATTAGGAATAGCGCATCTCCCAGCATCTGGCGTTGATTGCTCCCTGTAATCTCAAGGTTGTTCACTCGACAAGCATTCGATGCCCACCTAAGAAGAGCCGGATTTCAATATCGGGCAGATGTTGTAGATTTCGTAATATTGCATTCTGACCGTGCTGCCGCGCTGTACACGTCCCATTCGCTCACACCACCGAGAGTATCACGGCTGAAAATCAACTGTAATGTCTCATTCTTCAGCTGGAGAAACTCGTCGGTTTGAAACAGTTCACGGCAGTGGGTGTCCACAATCTCTAGACACTTGCTGGAGACACCGGCCACATCCGCAGCAATTGCCTATGATAGTCACTTGTTACAGTAAGATTGTTCAGCAGAATAAAATTCATTGTTGTAACCACTTACATCCTCCAGCAACATCAGGCAGCTGTCCTTCGAGACATTCTTAATGGCGTATTCAGCGCAGATATCGAGCAACATCGGAATGCCGTACTTCTTGGCACAGTATACAGTTTGGAAAACGTTCTCCAGAGACAGGTCCTCGACGACATCGGTGTACATGTACACTGTACCTACAATAAGGCACAACTTTATTTAAACAACTTTTTTTATTTTTTTTAAATCCCTTCTCTTGCTCCCAAACTAGCCTACACTTATAGCGGACTTTCTCAATTAGAAGTACCCTACAAATCCCTTTACGGAAATAAAATCCCATCGACGCTTATTTTATACATGGCGTAATAGGCTGCGCACCTGTACAGCAGTTGCATACGTCACAATGCCTAAAGGGCACTGTTGCTAGAGCACTCAGTTTACCGACTGGCTACTTCCTGCTTCACGCTGACTGACAAGTGTGGGCTGTCTAAAGGGGTCTCCTCTATTTCAAACAAAATTCTGCGAAACCTACTTCTGGGTGGATATCCGGAAGCTTGACCAGAGTCCCGGAAACTTCAGGAACCTCTCCGTAGAACATCGCATCAAACACGTCGCTGCGGGCAGCCAGTACAAATCTACGAACAATAGCGGCGACGTTACAACGCACTGAGTTTTCAGCTGGTTCTCTTGCAAGTGCGTGATACTGACTTGTGTGCATGGAATAGCTGGGTCTTTCCAAAGAGTTCTCCCACTGTAAACTGGATATCGGTCCGCTCTCCCGTTACGAACATGTGTTTGATGCTTTGGCCGATTCCAGCTGACGCTCCACGCCATCCCCAGGCTGCAATAGTGTGTGATTCGCACATGTTGTGAGAGCACGTTTATCCTATCACCATAGAAAGAATCTGACAGATTGCTTGGGTCGTAGATTGGCACAAAGACCATTCAAATTTCGGAAACGAACTGGTCACAATTTCGCTGTAATTCCAAGTCCGTTTGTTTGGCTTCGAAAAAAAAGCTTGCGGTTCTGAAAACACTGTATGGCGAGCGGAATGGTCTTCTGTGATGGCGAGGGAAACGTGCCAAAATCGACCATGTGCAAGTTTCTTCCGGTGACCCGTGACCGTTTTACCTCGTTCTGTTTTACTTGCACTATCCGACAGCTAATTGGCCGTTCGCGTGCATATTTATGCAGTTTTGGTTACTGCTTTAATGGGAAGAAATGTGCATCCTTGCCGTCTGGAAGATATGCATGCTACATTACTAAACAAAAATTATCCTGGTGAGTGGTTGACAGGTACCGGATAATGTCACGGCCTGATTGTGAGCACAAAAAGGATAAGATTTTGAGAAAGCTAAAATAACTCTGGTATACCCGCTTATGGAGTAGATATCCTGATCGATGCATGATGACCACATACACTAGCAAGCTCGTTCGGAAATGCTGTATTTGATAGTTTATATTATACCAAGACTTGTATAATTGCGATTGTCATAAGAGCAGAACTCATCATTCTGGAACATCGACATCTGATTGAAGACGCTCTTTATGATATATTATTACGAGCTAACAGTCTAACTGTGTATAAGTAACAGGTTACAGTATGGATCGAACATGTGGCTTATACATTGATGCATCCACAATAATTCCATTGTAAACTGTAATTACAGTTTTCGCGCAAAAAAACACCGAATCCATTAGCGCCCATCAGCGATCCGTTAAATGATGCATGCAATGGGCTTCTCTCCACATTTCTAAGCGCGATATTGTTCACATGGTCACGCCTCAGTGTGTCAGCGGCGCAGCGCCGGAAGTCGGATGGGTGATTCCGGATAACTAATTTTAATTCCGCTGACTCGACACACTTCCGCATCCAAACGTTGTTCCTGGTTACGACCATGTAGAACCACCGGACGCGAAGAAATCAAAGATCAGTTTGTGGAAACATCAAAGTAAACTGAAAATCAAACCAGCTGACGCGCAGAATCGAATACAAACACAGAGTGTTGGCGCGAGATTCGTAAGTGTTCTGACGGGAATGCTGCTAGAGTGTTTTGGTGTTTTATCAAAACCGGGCGCGTTATAGGATGCGATGAGTGTGGGGCTAATTAATCTAAAAAAAGATAAAATGTTTCTGTGTCCTCAGCGGAATTCGAGGCAATTATTTGGAATTGTTATAGCGAACCACTTAACTCGAAAAAATAAACGAATGACACATTTCGTGTACGGCAAGGTACACATAAGTATAAGTAATGACGCGTCATACAGTACAACTGTACAAGTACCCAAATGATTTGAGTGCCGGTGCGTCAAACAACTGCGTTGAAAAATCTGCAAGTTATTTGAAAAAGCATCAGCTAACAATAAGTTATGTGGATTCGTGTATCTGCATCTCAATAGACCAAAAAAATTAAGATCTTCATGACTTTCCTGAGAATCGATGAAAGCTACGAGATAATAACAATTTAAGATAATGGTCCAACATAAAAAGCCTTACGTACTAAACTAAAATAAGACAGGTAACTACGAAACTGATAAACGATCGCTGACTTTTTAAACTGATCAGTGGTGATGACTGATGAGAACAGCTTCAACAGCAGAACGTAGGTTACCTTGAGAAAAATATCCTTGCGTATATGTATTTCTCTCATTAATGCGTAGTAATTGTTGTAGCATGTTATTTGCGACGTAGTAATTAAGCGACCATTATCTACTGATTATGTGTCAAAACTACGCCATTTATTCCCTAACAGTCCCTGACAAAAACATGTGGTTCCCATCATATTTAACTGCATAGGCAACCTGAGGTCGTTCGTTCACGCGGCAGACCGTCCGGCGGACCGATCGCGACGCGGCCGGGCCATGAACCACCCGGCGAAGGTTATCCGCATCCCAAAAATAGCCATCCACTCTCGCTTGGGCGTCTCGTACTTATATAGCGCACCACTGGTTCCAATGTGTCGGATGCTTGACAGAATCGTGTCCATCATCCGGCGCGCGGAATATCACTGCACGTAGCACGCACATGTGGTAGCTCGTATAATACTTGTACGCTAATGATATTATTATTTATATTTATCCGTAATTATGAGCAAGCCCCAGCAGGATGCCGACGGCAGGAGCGGAAGTGCGAGGAATAAGCGGAGTAACGAGCATCAACTGCTGGGCTATCATCCGCGACGTCCGGTCATTTCCCGCAGCCCGGAGTCCTTTCGGAAATTGGCTATTTATCATATTGTTTCGGGGATTGTCGCTATTATCTTTCAGGCCATTGGTAGGTGATTTTGTCGTGGTTTGAGTTAATAATCGTTATGTTAATCAGAATTAAGCCGGACCATATATAACTACTTTCTAGTATTTTAAGTAGTATTTTTTTAGTAGTATTTTAAGTATCTAATATTTTCTAGTGTTTTTAGTATTCTAGTATTTTTTTAGTGGTATTTTAAGTATCTAGTATTTTCTAGTATTTTTAGTATTTTAGTATTTTCTTGTATTGTTCTAATATTGTATTTTAAGCAGATCGAAGAATAATTCTTTCCTTTAATCACACTCTGCAGTCTCCCTTGTATACTGTATTTCATCAGTCTGTAAATGAAGCTTAAAGCGTTAGTCTTTTTATTAAATTTCCATTTTGTATATCTGTCATTTTGTGTTTTAATTTAAATTTTGTTTTTCGGTTCACTGTCAAAAGTCATAACGTCTCACTTTAAAACAGAATAATTATTTATAATAATTATTGTTAATTGGAAAAGTATGGTATGCATTACTTTATCTGAGAAAACGTTTTACTAAGGTTTTAAAGTCGCATTGAGCAGTTTGAAGCAGTTTTCGCAATGTTAAAAACTATAGCGTCCACGGCTTAATCATTTCTGGAAGTTCGCCAAAGCCACTGTTAGTGTTGTAGGTATATTTATAGACTGATATATTGCTGAAAGATAATATTATGTAAATTCGATCTCGTTAATTAGAACGGTTAGTCATACATTATTACTAGTATACTAGTCTTCGTCTGCCAGTTTGAATGACAAATTTAAGTGTTGTACGATAAACGATTCTGCGCTAATTTTGTTTTTTCGAGCTCATGTCACCATATAGGAGGTCGTGGGTTGGCTCCATTCAGAAAATGCCTTATTTTTTTCCACAAAAAAAGCTACATGCACAACAAGATTTGGCTAATTTTTTTCTATGGAAAACACGAGCTCGGCAGATGTAAATCGTTCGAACAATATTTAAAGTTTTTGTTTTTATTAACTTTTTATGCCACAACATTTATCTGCATTAGGCGGCTTCACTTTAATAAACCGCATGATACAATATGATCGTTTGTAGAAAAATGATTGTTCCGCAGTTTTTTGACTGAGACCTATCTTATTTTTTTTATGCATTTGTACGTACATACACTACTTCTACTGTTTTTTTGTATACCGGAGATTTATTCATTTGCGTGTATGCTGTACTTACACAGTTATCAATTAATAGTTTCTTTCGCTTTTATTCTGAAAAGTACCGCTAGTAAACTTTTGCATTAATATTTGATGAAACTTGATGAAGCATGACAGTCATTCAAGCAGCTGGTTTGATCTATAAAAGAAAAAGATTAAATTACAGTTTGATAACTTTTACCGATCTTCTACAGTCGGCGATTCAGCATCGGTTTTCGTTAACTCCTAACGGACGTTTCTAGTCCTCCAGTCAGAGCCGCTGTACTACGATAGTGACGGGGACAGTCATGCCGTCTAGATTACAGCAATACAACACATGCTGGCCAATACGAAATATGGCACGCTTCGTGTAATTATACGATGATTAATCCTTATTTCTAACATGCAATATCTTTCGTACACTATTTCCAGTATAGACTACATAACAATATCTTTTCGTAATCTGTCCTTTTTTCATATGTACGTGTTTACCGGTATATGGAGGTATGTATATTTTGATCAGTTCTTCACGAATGAAAACCGGACTACATAATATCTGGACAAATCTTTAACATTTTAATGTGCTAAACGCACGAATAGTTCTGAATGTATCCGGATTTTAAAAACCCGGAAAAAATGAAATATTGCCTGACAAAATAACGAAACGTATTTTCGGCCGGGTATGGAATTTGTTCAAGCATATTCAGTCAGTGAGAAGTACCGTATAACGTTCGTGAATCGTAGTTGTATGCCAGTTATAAATAAGTAACGCCATACTTCCCATTTTCACTAGGGCAGTTATATATTATCTGTACGTACAGTCTACTGTAGCATAATTAAACCTTCCACACTTTCACTGTAATTTATTTCAACGTACAGCACGTGTATACGTGTATACGCGGTTGTTTGACATCGATAGTAATATCAGTCATACATACATAATATATTAGGCTTCAGTATTTACTCTTGTTACAACTGAGTTACACACAGAAATATGCAAATTAAACACCGCATTTTTTCAGTGACGGGCGTCGTTGTCAACCTCAACCACCCGAAACATCCCGTCTTCCACGACAACGCCTACCAGGCCAACAACGTCGCCATCGCCTCCATCGGGATCATCGCCGGCTGCATCTACATTGCCCTGGGTCTGTACGGGCTGTACATGTCGCAGAACGTCTTCACCCTCCCGTTCGACGTACTGAAAGAGCGTCTCTGGCTCTTCAACGTCCTCAACGGTACCGTGGCCCTGGCGTCCCTCTGCCTGTTCGGCGCGGCATCCTTCCTGGCCAAGAGCAGCGCCGTGTGGTTCAGTCCGGTGCGGACTACGACCTCCACACAGCTGGTGCTCGGGTGTAATATTATACTGACTCTGGTGGCGGCGTTTGAAGTTTGTGTGGGTGCGGCTGGGGTCTTCATGAAATAGGATGAGCTGGTGACCTTTTGTTTGTATTTGCGAGGAAACGATGAGGTGCTTTGTAATTTCTTTTGCTGGCAATACAACGTACTGTATCATGGTCCTTTTTTTATTATATCGATGTCTTTTATGATTGTTTATTGGTGTACGCTGTTTGATTGCTTCATATCCCGTTTTTGAAATGCTTGAAAGATTTTTCAGAGTTTGATATGAAAAATCTTTCAGTGTCCCAGTGCAGTTTTTGCGGCACATGTACAGCGCAGCACGCTAAAATGTCCAAATCGATGTCGATATCTTCCTTTGTGTTTCTGCACCAGAGTCGAGGTATAGTATGTTCCATCCTGGCGAGAAATAAAATGTAATCATAAATTAATCAAAAGTTAAACTGTCAGTAAATTCACAAACCAATTCTTTGCATGCTGGGTACATTCTATCAGTGGAACATGAATAAAAACGAAGCACATTATAACGTCAATATAATTTACTTTATAACGTAAATGTGTTCCCAGCATTCACGCATTATCAGTGGTTCAGTTAATAACCTATAAGCTGTTGCAAATTAACTACTGTATTTACTGTATCTAGCTGCTTATAAACATTTAATTAAAAAAACTCGTACAAGTTTAGAATCAATGCGTTGTTTATTGTGTCATGTATTCACAAACGAAATTCTGCAGGCACAATAGTGCCACTGCGCTACGTCGGACTGCTGACATGCAAGTGGCGTTTCACGTAATTAGGCAATCGAGCAGACAGCTGCGCAACCACCCAGTGTCGGATGTCACATAGGTAGTACAGGCCCCTCCCAGCTTATGGACACTGGGCAGACTGGCTTTAATACGGCCCTTTGCGAAGCAGACAGCCAGTGCATTCCACAGTCGAATTTCTCCGAGCTGTTGTATAAAATTCCAGGATACTACTTTTGTAACAATTAAGAACCTCATTCCCAAAAATTACTATGCAGATTATCAACTGCACATATCCGCTGAATCTCTCATCTACCATCGCGCCTAGCGCTAAACGAATCCACGAACTCGACACTGCATTCCAACGAGGTCTCTGCAATACATCCAGCAATCTCTCCCTATTCCCTTCCCACAACCTTACCAACATTTCTGTCCATTCCAAACCACTTGTTGATCATTTTGACGAGATTGACATCTTCGTCACGTGCGTGTTATCCGTGACTTTTGTGTTATCGTTACTGGGGAATGGGGTGCTGGCCTGGACGATCTGGAAGAAACACGGAGCCAAGGGACCAGCGGGGGAGCAGTTTCTCTTGCATTTGACGGCGGTGAATCTCCTGCAGACAATCGTCATTTTGCCGTTGCATATTGCTAATAAAGTGACGGATCATCGGCTGGGACGGTGGTTTGTGGAGCCGGATCATGAACGACGATGTTTAGGTGAGATTTTGCTCAATGTCGTAGAATAATGGCAGTTTATGAGTATAGTTACACCTCCGTGACATCAGGACAAACAGATGACTAAATCTACACAGTTTATATACAAAATTCGTGTTTGTTTTTCGGCTTAAAAAGACTTTTTTTGATACAGTAGTTTTGTGCGAGTTTTTGGTCAGAAACCTTTGGAAAACAAAAAAGCAAGGAAAAAAACTATTCTCCATGTTGAAGAATTGTATGAGAATATAAGTTATGATAAATGCATGTTTTATCGTTTTGAAGTCGCGGACTATCGCTACTGTGACTAATTATAATAACAATTAACATATAAAGATTCTGATATTACTTTCGTAAACTGCCACCATATTATACTGTAGATCTATAATATAAAAAGTCCGCGCTATGTTAAGTTTACAGTTTTAATAAATCCGATAAACCATTTACCTGACATTTGCCGTTTGACATACGATGGTGACTGCTGGAGAATATCGTAGTGCAAGGGCATATAATCATGTCATATTTTGCTGGTCGGAAGAACCGCTGTTCATATACATTGAGATGAGATCCGCTGTTTCAGTTTTTTTTTCTAATGGACTGCCATTATTCCTTTTTGGATTAATGTAGCACATTGTTTTCCCCTTACTGATTTGTGACCATTACCCAGTTTATTACTTTCGTTGGAAACTTTCAGGGGCGCAAAATAAAACGAAAATACAACAAATAAATACAATTAAAAAATTGAATAAAATTAAAGGAGTAAAACGCAACAAACGAAAAAGTAGCCGAGAGGAAAATTTATTGTATTGAAAGATTAAAATCCTTGTAGCGTTTGGTTTCGGGTTGGATTTCCTGATGCGTATCAGCTGGATGATGGTGGCCCTCATGGCCTTCGAACGCCACACGGCCATTGTCCGCCACCCCATGGAGTACCGCAAGCAAATGTCCAAGGGTATCGCCGGCGGGCTGCTGGTGTGTACCTCGGTGTATGCCCTGTTGATCCCGTTGTTCTTCTGGGTGTATGCGCGGGAGAGCGGCGACTACATGCCGGCGCGGTATTTCTGCTCCTACAGTCAGGTGGGATACTTTCCCTACTTGGCCGTGGAGTTTACGCTGACGTTCCTGCTGCCGTTCGTCGTTATGGTGGTCTGTTGGGGACATATTGCGCACAAGGCACTGCAGAAAACACTGCAGGTGCGGTTGGGGATTATCGCGGCGCTGCCGGTAGCGGAGAGTGAGCAGCCGGCGCCGGGCGTGGGAACTACTTCCGGTAGGAGAGTTTATTTTGTTTGTAACGATAAATTAAATTAAAAAAATAAATTAAAATTAAATATATATAATTAAAAACAGATCAAAATATATAAAATAAAGATGAATTAAAAAAATTCGTATCCATATATAAAAAATAAAAAAAATATCCAGAAGTGTGGCCTGAGTCGGAACTCTCATCGGTATCTTCTAATATTTTACCGATATACTGGGAGATGAATTCATACTAGTTAATCACTTACAGTGGGAAAGTTCAAATTCACACATTGTAATTAAATTTACAATTCAATAATGAATTTTATAAATAATAATATTTCACTGTGTAAAAGGTTGATAATCAAAGAAATTAATAGTTAAAAAATGACGTCTAGTAATTTGTACAGTATCTGTAGAAACTTTTACGTTATCCAATACAGCAAATAACGGCTGGCTCTTCTTTTGCTACCCTATAATAAGCCACCACGCTACGATTTTCCACAATGTCCATGGGGCAAAGCTGAACAGCTGATCCAGTAGTTATACGGTACATTTTTCTCACGACTGTCGTATGAAAAGTTTCTTTCCACTCAGTTTGCAGACAGTTTCAGTTGTTGTTGTTTGATTCGCACTGTTGCAGGAACCTTACGAATTTTATTTACTTCTTGTAAAAGCTTCGTTTGGCCAGTTAGTGTGCCATTGTATGTAACAAAATTGCTGGTGAACTGCTTACGTTCGTTCAGAATATGTAACAGTATACCTGAACATTTTTTTCCTCCGGCCGATCCATATATGCAGTTAATCACAAGCTGTCATGACTATTTACTTGGTTTCATTGGCACAGAAACGCCCGCCCCGCCCACGGGAACCTTTAGCGGCATGTTCCGTCGCAGTTCCAGCCGGGATTCCATCGGCAGCTACGGATCCTCCATTAGTACGGCCCGCCGACCTTCGGCGGTCCTGTACCATAACACCACCTACCGCGCCATCGGGGTGGCGGCCGTTATTGTCGGCTCCTATTTCCTCACGGCCGGGCTCTACGTCATCGCCACCCTCACGGAATCGCTGGTGAACTTGCCGACCGCGTAAGTACTTGTCCTTTTTTGCAAATTTCGCGTTTTTTCCTCATGAATGTCTGAAGGTTTCTGAAGACTGACCTTTCCCGAATGCAGCATTTTAATATTCCTTTCATTCTCTGGTAATAGAAAAATTCATTCATGTACAACTGGCAGAATTTTATTGGTTGAAATTATTAATTATTTTTTTAAATTGTTATTATGTTGAATTATTAAATTTGAATTATTATGTTAATAAATTATTATTTTATTGCTTGAAATCGGTATTATTCTTTTTAAATAAAGTATTATTTTAGTAAATTATTAAATTTTAATTATTATGTTATGAATTTATTATTTTATTGTTCGAAATTATTATTATTATTATTTGCAGTATTTATTGTTTGAAAAATTAAGGGCACAAACCTTGCCAACTGAAATACTCGAGATACCGAAGCGGAAATAGAAATGCAGAATTTATGTTGAATACAGTCTAGAATTATGTAAGTAATGCAAGATTCCTGACCCAACGATGCAGCGATCGGTCTTTATACTACCGTTCAACTCTAATATCGCTGATACATGTACATGTCTCGCTAAATTTCAAGTTTGAAATCAGACGAAAAATTCAGTCTGGTCCCCGAAGTGGTAAACATTTGAACGATTATTTCTAAATTTTTATAGTTATTATCCATTAATAATGTTCTTTTAGATCAAATTAGTACACATACATACGTACAAATATATATGCACCAGTAGAAATACGTATCGTTGCGAAAGGTACAAAATTAATTTAGAATTTTATCAAAAAATATTTTCTAGAAAAAATCACCACGAAATAATCACATAAATTGTCCATTCGTACAGTTGAATTCATACAGTTCATACATTAATACAGTTGAATTCCGATATCGATGATATATGCAGCCATTACACTACGATTTTCTACGACAAATCATGATGCATATAGCTGGTCCAGTGTTCGAAAGATCCATTAGTTTCACATTATACGACCAGCAAAAGTCTTATTAGTTCAACTGTGCATAATAGCTCGGTTTCTTTATTTATCCCACTTTCTCACAATTTTCTCCAGACACCACTCTTGGCTGACGGCCATCGGTTACACGGCCCCCTTCCTCTCCTCCGCCACCTATCCCTACGTGTACGGCTGCCTCAACCGGAGTATCCGCGCCGCCGTCCGCTCCGTCTTTCGTTCCACCTTCCGCCGGGCCTCCGTGACCACCTCCCAGGCGGGTGGGGTCCGGCGACGCTGGAGCATCTCCAGCCATGTCCTGGACTACCTCCCGACCCTCCCCAGTTCCCGATCGGGATCCGGGAGTCGCCGGACGTCGGTGGATAGCGCCGTGAATGGCGGACATCCATTGGGACATCGTTGTACCCCCCATTGTCGGGAGGGGTGTGTGGAAGCCGGGTCCACGTCGTCGTCGGTGTTTCGGAACTTTTGCGCGTCGAAACCGGCTAGACGAAGGGTTAGTGCCCCGTCGTTGCTGCAGCATAGCACGGTGGAGGGTGTGGATGGGGTCAGACGGGAAAGGCGGATTTACTAATGGATTTTGTATTGCTGAATTTTTTTTATTTTTTTGCCATTTTCTATATTCTACAGTTTATTTTTAGTAGACTGTAGGAATAATTTAAATTCTAAATGTAAATATTCAGAAATATTTCTTTCCGGATTTTTTGGTACTTTTTAATACTATCGTATCTGCATCCACCTTTGAATTTTGTTTTATACTGGTTATTGTTTTTGTATTTCAAATATTGTCATTATTACAATTCAACAGTATGTTGCAAAAAATGTGCGGTTTTTTGCGGATTGTCTGACGTTTACAGCTTGTTTTCAAATTTTTTTCATAATTATTTTTGGAATTTTAACGTTATTTTTCCCACTTCCTGCTCTCACCTAGCAACTATACGGGAACCGCGATATTCCACTACGGACAGATCGAAACTTCGTCTTTTTTACTCTGCCCGTTGATTTTGACGCAAAGTTCCATTAATTTGGATTTCTAATCATGTCCCTCCGGAAAACCCATGGCGACAGCATCACGGACAAATCCCTACCATGGAACAGTCTGCCGCGACACGCAGCCTCCCTGTACCCCTCCCGTCCGTCGCGGATTACCCGCTCTGCCAGCGTCGTGGCCACGGACTCGCCCGAGATCGCAGCCATCCCGAAATTATCTCGCAAGTCCACGTTAACCGATGTTAAACGTCTCCGGGCGTCCCTGCGGAGTCCGCCGCCCCTGCCGATTGGAGCACTACCACGGGCGTGTAAATACATGAAGGTCAGCGAAATGTGAGCACGGGTGATTAAAATTCGTTTAATCAGTATGAAATATGCAAATATGCATTAGAATAACAATAAAGAAAGAGTAAACCTGTGAACATACTTTTGAATTTAATTGTGAACAATTACCATATTTTTTTCGCTCGGATTGTGAAATGTTAACTAGTATAATAATGACTGATGAGAAAAGCAATAACAATAAACAAAAAAATAATTTTGTGACTATAATATATATAAATTTAGAAATAGCTCGTGCCTGCTTAGTGCTGATTTTGTTGCAGTTTTTTTTGTGCTGTAGAATTAATTATTCGGTTATGTACGTACATGTCGTAATCCCAATAGTGGTTACTGTTATGAATCGTAGTGCAGAGGCTCTTCTGGTCGGTGAATATAAATGTGTAGACGTCTGGTAGTTAAGTGTCTGGGCAGTTCATGAAAGTAGCTATTTTTTTATTTCCTTCTTTACATATCTGGACTAAAGCCTGTTCTAGGGGAAAAAACGTTTCCGCTCGATTCTTTCGTTGTTAGTGCGCAATGACGTTTACTTATGTGGAGTTTGATTTAATCACTCGGACTCCGATAATTAGACTTGGCTGCTAATTAACTGGGTCTTCTTTACAATTAGCGTTATTGATCATAAATCTTTTGGCATATCGAAAGTAATGTTGACTAGGATTTTGCGCGGGGATAAAATTAGTGATATACTTGTTCGTGTCACGTGTGTATCAGTAGTATCGTATGCCAACATTCTTGTAAAAGTTAATCGTAGTGCAGTGGCTTAGATTGCGTCCAACTCCTTTGATTCAAATCCACAAAACAACAATTTGTAACCAGTTACAACTGGCTTTATCTTCGGAAAGCGTTTTAAGCTTACTAATGTTTTATATTAAGTAAAACTGTGCCTGAAATTTCCCATGCATGGCATTATAACTTTCAGGAAAAAAACCTTGCATTTTTGTAGATCGTTAGTTCAGAGTGCAGTGCGGATTTTCGCTTACTTATTTCCCAGTTCGAACAATTTCCTGAGAAATCGTACTAATTGTAATCTATGAGTATTTTGTTTGAGTTTCATATAATTGTTCTCTAGGAAGTGAGTTTTGAAATGGATCAGCCGGTAACGGATCCTGAGGGTGACGCGCCGGTGCCGTTAAATCTACCGGAGCATGCGATGCAGCGTCGCATGACGTCACTGGGGGTCAACAGGGGACCCGATGGACGCGAATTCCCCACGATCAACAAACTGGCGATCAGGGCCAAGTATCGCAAAGGACTGGCTGCCACCCGTACGTAAGACACAATCTAAAACAATTCTGCAAACTGTTTATCAGTAATCAAGGCAACAGTTATCAGATTACGATAATCGATGAATAATTAATAAAAAAATAATGAAAAAAATAAATAAAAAACACATCAATGAAAGTTATGAAATTTAACGATTGGCATATCATCACTACTGTTTCAGAATACAGCGGCAGTGACTCAGAACCGTTTTATGTGCTGTGATCTAGAACACCTCGACAAACCATGTATCATAATTATGGAGTTAAAAATTTAGAATCATTCTTTTTGACTGCGACTTGGTTTTTGTTCGTACAGCTGTACTTTTTACGGAATTTTGGTAACATGTTCCTTAACGGTACAGTGGCGGTTTAATAAAAGTTCACACCAACAAATTACATGGTGGTATACATTCAGATTTGTGCGTTGCATGATTAAGAATTGAAAGGGGCGTACATATAGCCACTTCACTACAACTAACTGTACAGGCTGAATTACCGTATGCACAATTAACTGGTGGCTGTTATTGTTGACGTAACATACAGGCGCCGTTTGCACATCATTTGAGGCTTTGAGCTGTTTTATTTCTAAACTGGATTATTCAGTTCGTACTGTGTTTTGAATAACGCAAATTGCTTAGTTATATTATTTCTGTAGGATTTATGCGGCTGTTGAAGGTGATCGAAGCGGCCAAAGCGGCGCATGCCCGATGTAAAATGCAGCAAGAAATTCCCAGGATTAATCGGGAATTCGAGGATCCCTTCTTAAGACTGCAGCGGAAAATGTGCCACGAGAACAAAAAGCACTTTCTTATGTAAGATGACCCTGTTTTCAGTTGTTAGTCAAACTTTATCATATATCGTATCAAATACTACAACGTCAATTCTGACTCCTAATTTTCAAAAAAATCCAGTTTTCCCGTGTTTGCCATCGAATTAACGGCAGTTAAACTAAATTAAATAAGTTAATCAACTAAATTAAGCAATTAACTAAATTAATCAAGAAATTAACTGAATTAAGAATTTTAATTAATTTAGGAAATTAAATAAATAAATTAGGAAATTAACTCAACTAGGGATTTTAAATTAATTTAGGAAAATAATTAAATTAATCAACCCAATCATCTGCTCACCTTCGTATGATAAATAACTAATAGAAAAATATTCGCTAAAGAACAATCTCACGCTTTTATAGAATCCAGTCGCTATTTTTGGGCTTATGGCACCGGAAATTCCTGTTGGATGTGGAGCTGAAGTGTGCGGAGGGTTTCGTGCCCATGCATCTGCCATTACTATCGGCGCACAGCGACGTCTGGACGGATTTCTGTTACCAGCGCGGCTGCAGTCTGTACAAGCAGAATCCCATCCTCATTGACTTTGGCTCAGCGGTGACCTTACTGGGACTGCGCAATGTCGTCAATTATTTGTACGTGGGTAGAATCAAGGCGAGTGTGTGTTTTTCCAAAAATTGATTGATATGATTTTATTAATACCGAAGCAGCGTTATTTTTTCAACCAATGAATATACCGCAAAATTTAACGGACTAGAGTCCTAAGTGTATCAACTTAACTGACAGAGTTAGTACTAACAACAATAATATTCGTATTTTTCTTCAGTTTCCGGAAGTAGTCACTGGATTTTGTTCTAGTTAGTGAACTTCTGTCTTATCGGTCGAAGGATTAGGGGATACAGTACTTAGTGAGCGCAGTAAAATTCGTCATAATCAATCAGTATGCATAACAGTATACAACAGAAACTGATCGAAAAAAGTAGTACTATCACTCCCGCTTGTGCAGGAAAGTATTCTAAGCCGTTCTGAAAGGTTAAATCCGAGTGTTTCATAA
This sequence comes from Paramacrobiotus richtersi, assembly GCA_034698045.1. Taxonomy (NCBI): domain Eukaryota; kingdom Metazoa; phylum Tardigrada; class Eutardigrada; order Parachela; family Macrobiotidae; genus Paramacrobiotus; species Paramacrobiotus richtersi. Next base: position 17,471 of record JAQGAU010000197.1, read on the forward strand.
CGTTAACTAGCTTCTCTCATTGTCAGACAACTTGGATCGAGCGTAAGGAAATTTTAAGCCTCTGTACTACGCTTTTCTACATACACGGCAAAGTAAATATTGTTTATAACTGTACTTTCAAGTGCAGAGTGTATATGAACATGTAGCTGGAGGCACACGCCAGTTCGCCGCTTCTCTACGACTTCGTTCAGCTTACGCTGTACATATTATCATACATGCATTTAAAATGGTTAAAAGTTGTTTACAGCCTTTCTGTTTAAAACCTACTGCTGTCCCAACAGGAATGTACGCAACGTTGCAGCTCAACGGTTCTCCCATATGACAGGAACGAAACAACACAGAGAATTGATACAAATAGTGTATTGTCAGTCAAATACTGTACTCGTAAAGAACGAAACAAATACATACATACTAGACAAGTGCGCTCACCGATGGCTGCACTAAAGCACCGAAGCGACGAACCGAAAGGTCACAGGGGGTAATTAGTTTAGCATAAAAACACCGTCCTTGACTTATTACCGTAACAAAATCGTGGATTACTTTTATTTTTTGTCGTGACCGACCGGCAAATACACAACACGAAACCCACTTTCGCTGAGTAAATTGAAGAGGGCCCACGCTTCGCTTACAACCCAACATAGCCAGCCTGAGCCTTCCGGATTTCTAAGTGCTTACTACCGTTTAAAGAGCTAGATTAGAACCGCTTTCAAATCCGGAAGGCTCAGGCTGGCTAAGTTGGGTTATTAGGTCGAAAAAGTATACAACGTATAAACAACATGTCCCGCGTACAACACGGACTCTTGGTACAGGTTGGATACAGCAATTGCGTAGAGATCTTCGACGCGGCCCGCGCTCTCCGCCTGCACTATCTGGCCAAGATGGCCGAGGCCTTCGCCAACGTCCTCCTGCAGGAGCACAACCTGTGGAGCACGGTGAGCGCCACCCGCGGCAACCCCTGCGGACTCTTCGACATTGCCTGGACCAAGCTGGCCACCATGTTCGTCGAGCTGGCCACGGGACGGGAGTTTATGGAGATGGATGTGGAGGATCTCCTCTGGTTCCTCAAACAGAACGAACTCAAGATCACGGTCAGTTGGACAGCTGGTGTCATTCTCTTGCTTATTTGCTCTTTCTTTTAACTTGTTTATGCGTTGTTTATTGGACAAAAGCTGCTAGAATATGACAACTGTGCTGCGCGGCACAAAAAGAGATACGTACTACAGGGCCCAGTTTTGTTTTCTTAGATGATAGAAATGGCTTCAATCAACAGACTACCATAGTAGTAATGCTGGGAGACATCACATGAATCGTAGTGTAATGGCTAACATGGTGGTGCCCTATTCTGACAGATGATCAGCATGCAGGCTAAATAATCAAGACGCATTAGCGACCAATATTTTTCCGCACATTCAAAAAGAAAAATCAGTATCTTCTGTAGAAATTTTGTGCCCTTCGGACAGCAAATACAGAATACACATTCATCGCTGAGAATGCAAGATGCCTTGTTAAATCGCTTTTCCTTTATGAAGAAACATTTGAACATGATTGAAAAACGTAATTGTGTATGGAAGATTTACCAAGCGATCTAGCTTTATACACCGTTAATCCGTACAAAAGTTTCAGCAGATTTGCAATGAATATTTCGATATCTTTCGTAAATTAAGCAGATGCACAAGTTGTGTACCAGATCGGTTAACGTTAGATGATCCCGCCGATTTTGTAGAGTGAATACGAAGTGTTTGAGGCCGCGATCAACTGGATGAAGCACGATCGACTGGCGCGCTTACCGCACTTCCAGTCCCTCATGGGCTGCATCCGTTTCGCCCTGATGACCACCGATGAACTGGTCCTGTGCATGAAGTCCGATCTGGTCTTCCAGGAACCCATTGGCATGGAGATGCTCAGCTTTGCCAATCTGTAAGTGTACAGTGAGAATGGCATTTACTACTTGTATGGTTTATGAAATTTTATCGCTAAATGGACCTTGTTGGTGTTTTTTCCGGAAGATGTAGAGATTTGCTAAAGGTCACCTAGAGATGCGTAGCGATCTGGGTGACATTTACTGCAAAATAGATTTTTGAAACAGTTTATATTTCTATACATAATTAATTTAGTTGGAATTAATACATAATGATAATTATAATTAACAAATAATTATGTATGTTGGCAGCATAATATTGCTATTATTGTTATACATAATTAAGTTTAATTTATTTGTTCTCAGAACGATTTTCTTTTTTAAACGCTCGCTGATTTGTATAAGTAGTTTAGAATTTCGGGCGAACACGGGTCGAAACCACCACGTTTCTTTTACAACTGCACAACCTGCATTTTTCAGAAGGGGTTGTAACTTGCACTTGGATAATAGATTCGTGTGTTTGATTAATTCAATTTTTGATAAAATTTTTGATCATATATTTTCCTTTTGAGGAAAAGCTTTTTGTGGTAGCAAATTTGGTAAAACATTTCGTGTTATAATTATGTTTTACATCAGAACTTAACTCCAAACGAAAATCTGGTGTGGCGTATGGTTTTATGGCGCATAATATCAAGCAGTGAACAGTCGTAGTGTAGTGGCTGCAGCCGCATTGTTGCTCTTCGAGTCGATATTCGCACTACTGGTAGCACGCATAGTCTAAGTTTCCTGTTTTTTCCTACATAGACTAGTCCGATTAGCTGACTGATTTACGTAACGATTTACTGCGATTATGATACTAAATAAAGTACATAGCAGTCAAGCATTCACCATGATACTGTTAAATATTGTTTCAGTATTACGTTTTACTGCAACCAGTTTTCGCTAGTTAATTTACTTTTACGTTGAGTAAATCTGGAATCAGATTCGGACATTTTTGGCCGCATAGAAAATGTGGTAATCGCCGATGATGTTATCTGGATACTGTCGTTGTCTATCGTTTGCCGGTGTTTGTGCCTTTTTAACTGGAATTTATACTTAGATTTTAATAAATAAGCTGAAGGTTGCTTAATTCGGTCATAAATTATATTATTAAATTTTAATGCTGATTAAAAGTTAACCAACTAAAACATTAAAAGAATTAAAAAAATTGAAAATTAAAAAAAAGTTAAAAAAGTTAAAGAATAGAAAATCAGAATAGCCTGTTGTTTAATCTGATGTAAATTAGAGGAAATTTAAAAATCATTCATATTTCCAGAGCGCGTCTGTATGCCAGCCAAAATCAGAACTGGTCGGATTACGAGCTACCCAAAACGCGAATGAATCCCGTTCGGATGGAGAAACATTACGAAATGCTGGGTTGTGCCGTTGATTTGTAGTTAAGGACCAAACTGACCACTATGCTTGGTTTTTCGGACTGGTCGAATTCTTTCATCATTTTTGGGCTAGAATGTGTATTTTCCTGTCCACTTTCATACGGAAAGAGAGGAAGTAAATCCGAATTTTTCTTGTTTCTAGGAAATGCTTTACTTGGTATGTTCACTATGTTGGGAACGCTGTTACACGAATAGCTTGTTAATGGTTATCAATGCTTAATAAAATGTTTTTGTGTAGAAGAAATCGTGGTCTTATTAATGGCTGTATCGATCGTGTATGTGGATGTAATTACGGCTTGCCAGCTGCACGCCATTCGATATTCGCTGATTACATGTATATAAACAATCTCGTACGAAATGTCGCAGTTTTTATATAAATCTACTGTTTTTCAAATTGGCTAGGGATTTACTATATAGTACTATAATAATAAACGATTGAAAATATTGATTTTTTGTAAGATGGTATTCACAATCAAATTCTATTATAAATAATGCAGGTTGATAATTAGAGTTTTTTAACTTAGCTTCCGAAATTTAAAGTTTCTACTTCCGATATATGGGAATTTCTTCCAACGTGACAATAATAATTATTATAATATCGCAACACATAAACTTTATTCAAATGGCGATTCGGTCAGGGAGAGTTATCCACCGGTCACTTCACATACTAATGGCGTTTTATTCACCGGAAAATGCAGTCAAGGCAACAGCGACGTATGAATCAGTCCATTTTCGACGCAAGGCGGTATCTGAAAGAAAAAACGATGGCAAAAGTGCAAACCACTACTTTCCAATGCAGGATCGTCAGGGATTCAACCGGCTTTTTTCTTCTTCTTCGATGCTTTCACTTCGAGCGTTACATTTTGATGTGAGATTCGATTGATTTGGTGTTGTGAGCATGTCTCTCCGGAAAACACACGTCGACACGTACCACTGCGGACAAATAAGTACCATGGGCCAGTCTGCCGCGACACACGGCCTCCCTGTACCCCATCCCGTCCGTCGCGGATCACGGGCTGGGCCAGCGTCGTGGCCACGGATTCGCCCGAGATCGTGGCCATGCCGAAATTATTCCGCAAGTCCACTTTAACCGATGTTAAACGTCTCCGAGCGTCGCTGCGGAGTCCGCCGCCCCTGCCGATTGGAGCACTACCGCGGGCGTGTAAATACATGAAGGTCAGCGAAATGTAAGCATGGGTGATTAAAACCTGATCAAATCAGTGTAAAATTACACATTGTAGTAAAACAAACAAAAAATGAAACAGTATATATACTTTTAAAAAAGGTCACTAATTGTGGGCAATTCTGTAAGTGTGACATTATGGTATTTCTGTCGTTCTGATTGCAAAATGTTAATTAGTATGTAGATGAGTTTAATAATAACAATCAACAAAAAAATAAACCTGTCAATATGACAAAATTCTGAAAACATTGGTTAATTATGATCAGTTCTGTAAGTGTAGAATGATCTTTTTGTCTTTCTGATTTAGAAATAGCAGCTCATATTGCTGATTTTATTGCAGTTTTTATGTGTTCCAGAAGTAATTATGCACAAGCATATGCGTACCTATCGGAATCCTAATAGTAATTACTATTGTGAATCGTAGTGATACAGTGATACATACAACGATACAGTGGATGTTTAAAAAAGTTTAAAACACGAACGAACTACATGCTGGTATAAATTCAGAACTGTGCGTTAAATTAGTGATAGCGTTCGAGAGCTATATAGCCACTTCACTAAGATAACCATGCAGACTGAACTGCAACATGCACAAGCATTGTTTATAGTATTACAGCAAAATGCATGGGATTGTTAGATAAGTGGCGCGCTAGAAAAAATTAATAAAGTCTCATTGTCACATGCATATTTATACCGAGTATCATACGCATTATGCACATCACTGTAAGCCGATTTAAAAACTGCACTAAATGAATAGTTAAAATTCATCGGTGAAAGTAACCAGATTATAATCAAAACAATCCCCCGTTCGCCCATGTATCATAAATAAAAGTTTCGCTAAACACAGTCGTCTGCTTTTATACAGACAGAATCCAGTCGCTAGTTTTGGGTTTATGGCACCGGAAATTCCTGTTGGATGTGGAGCTAAAGTGTGCGGAGGGTTTCGTGCCGATGCATCTGCCGTTGTTATCGGCGCACAGCGATGTTCGGACGGATTTCTGTTACCAGCGCGGCTGTAGCCTGTACAGGCAGAATCCCATCCTCATTTGACTTTGGCTCAGCGGTGACCTTACTGAAAATTCCGGGTGAACGCTAGAAAACACCACGTTTCTTTTGCAATTGCACAACCTGCATGTCTGGCGGGTTGTAACTTGATAATAGATTAGTGTGCCTGATTGATTCAGTTTAATTAATAAAGTAAAATTAAATATTATTTTCATCTGTTTTGGAAAACTCCTGGTTTTTCTTTTATTTATATATTTTTATATATATTTTTTTTGTTTTGTAAACATGTTGAACTTGTTGTGACAGCAAACCTGATATTCCATTCCGTATTATGATTTATTCAAATGTGGCTTTATAGCGCAGCATCGAAAGAGAGCAATCATGGTGTAGTGACTGCAGCAGTATCGCGATCGGTCCAATTTATATTCGCGCTACCCGTAGTTAGCCCCCTTAAAATTGTTAATTTTTCTGAATTTACTTTTTTATTTAGCGGACTGCCTTTGTTAATAACTGAATGTAATTACAAATTTATAACGATAAATAAAAGTACTGTGCATAACTATCAATCATTCTTCACCATGATATTGAATTTGTAAATAATACTAAATTTGAAATCAGATTCTGATACTGATTATGTGAATATTGTCGTTGTCTGACTTTGACCGGTGTTTATGACTTTTTAATTTTTAATTTGATAATTTATGATTTTTCTATTTGAATTTATAAAGCGAGGTCTAATAAATTAGCTGAAGGTTGCTTAGTATGGTCTTAATTAATTTATTGCTAATTAAAAAAAACTGCTAATATTCGATGAACCAGCCTGTTGTTTTTGTTTTTCATGATCAGTCTGGTTCAACTTAAAACGAAATTTGAAGTCATTCGTAATTCTAGAGCGCGTCTGTATGCCAGCCAGAATCAGAACTGGTCCGATTATGAGTTACCAAAAACCCGGATGAATCCCGTTCGAATGGAGAACATGACGAAATTCTGCGATGTACCGTTGATCTGCAAAAGACGGCCGCAAATCAGTGATCGTGGCTTTGGGATTTGTCGAATTATCTAATTTTTTTGGCTAAAATTTGTTTTTTTTGTCCATTTTCTCATACGGAGAAAGTGGCAGTAAATCCGATTTTTGGTTGTTTCCAGATAATGCTTAACTTGGTGTGTGGGAACGATGAGTAGCATACCAATGGTTTCCAACAATAAATACATTGTGTTTCGTAATGAGAATTATCTTTGGCATCCAGTGCACGTTCATAATAATGAGTACTTTTCAGAACAAAATCAATAACGATGTAGCATTGTACGCTTGTGCCGTTATGCGAACAGTCGCTAATATTGTAAATCGTAGTGCAAAGGCTGTTATATTTCATGTGAATGTAAACTGATGTGTGGGCTGATTCGTGTGAACATCTGGATAATCAAAGTTGTCTTTGTCAGTTGATTAATAAAACAACTCAAAATTTTAAACCATTTTTTCTATCAATTTGTACACGATCGGACTAAAACTGTTTCCAGCTGGCTTTTTTCGGTCCGTTATATCTAAACTTTTCATTTACGTAGATTTTAATTGACTCAGATCCGAGTTCGATAATTATATCTGGCTGTTAATGTATCGGTATTGTTGTCGATGGGTCTTCCTATCGTTATTGAATCTTTGGGCAGGGTGAAGGTAATATTTTCGAGGAATTAAGCTAATGCTTTCAAAATGTCTACCGGTTCGTATCGTATGCTAACTACTGTACACCTTGCGACAGTTGGTCGTAGTGAAGTGGCTTCAAAAACCTTCATCTCCACGAACAAAATTTGAAATTGTTAGAAATTAACATTGGCTTTCCTGCTACTATACTGTAGTTTGTTGAGGAGACTTTTCTTTTTTCATCAAGTAAACCTGTTCCTGTATTTGTGAAGCCTGCGTGGACATTCCAAATAACGTGCTTTCGGGGATCGTCTACTCAAAGCAGATGCCTAGTTTCCCTAAGTTTGTCACACCCGATTCGAATAATTTCCTGGGAAACTGGGCACACATTGTAATCTGCTAGTATATTTTACTGACTTGAATATGTCGATTAGGAAGTGAGTTTTGAAATGGATCAGCCGGTGACCGATCGGTCCGATCCTGAAGGCGATGCGCCGGTGTCGCTCAGTTTGCCGGAGCATGCGGCGCATGACCTCACTGGGAGTCAACAGGGGACCCGATGGACGCGAATTCCCCACGATCAACAAACTGGCGGTCAGAGCCAAGTATCGCAAAGGATTGGCGGCTACGCGTACCTACGTAAGAACAATCTAAAACAACTCTACAAACCGTGTATTAATAATGAAGCCAACAGTAACGAGACTACATCAACAGATGAATAATTCGTAAAGAAAAAACGAAAAAGAAATAAATGTAAAGTGAATCAGTTCAATTGTAAAGTGAATGAACAAGTTTCGATTGATTGTAAATAATGATAACATATATCTTATGATAACATATACACGACATAGTGCACGCTGTGACGGTTGAAAAAAAGTTCGCAGAAAGGAATTACATGCCGCCATATATTTAATACTGTGCGTTGCGCAAGATATGATGTAATATATAGCCACTGCACTACGATAACCGCACAGGCTGAACTACAGTACGCTCAACTAACATCTAATTGGTACTGGTAGCGGCAAATGGAGTACGCAGTATGCACACCGTTTGAGACAGTTTATTATTTCTAAATCGTGGATTTTCCAGTTCGGTACTTATAGTATTGCGTTTGGATTAACAGAAGTTGATTCAATTCTAATATTCTTCTGTAGGGTGTATGCGGCCACTGAAGGTGATCAAAGCGGCACACACGCGATGTACTTAAAACGAAGCAGGAAATCGGGAATTCCAGGTTCCCTTCTTAAGACTGCAGCGAAAAATGTGCCATAAGAATAAGAAGCACTTTCTTATGTAAGACAATCACGTTATTATTGCACGGCAAGGCAGGTAACTCGTTTCCTGCCATTGGTAACATTAATGACACGGGAATTGAAACCTGGCTCAAGCGGGAATTCTCACTTGCCTTCAGATACCGGTTAGGTTCGGTCAGATATTTTTAAAATTCAACATTTTAATCGATACGTTTACAGTAATAATCAGGTAGTAAACTGAAATTTTTATTTTAAAAAAAATTAAATTAATCAGATGCTGTCGAGAATTGGGTGTCATAAGCAATGGTAACCTACAGATACAGTAAACGTTTTAGAGATCGGCTAAAGGTCACCTGGAAATCCTTAGCGCTCTTGCTGACATCGACGTTATATGTAACAGAATGCGGAATTTGTTGTGATAGCAAATCTGTTAAGATGGCATTATGGTATACACCAGTTATATACACGAAATCTGGTTTTATGGTGCAGTACCGAGAATGGAGCAATCGTAGTGTAGTGGCAATATCCCCTGTGTTCTCGGCAGATCCGCATTGTACGTCTGTATGAAATATCACTGTATCTATTTAAATTTAATTTTTTTGTTTAGTGTGCTACTGCTAGGACACTGTAATTACCGTAATTATAATAATACTGAAAAATTAAGATAATGTATTAGGTACAGTATGTAGTTATAGAGTGGAGTTGCATGTTAATGAGCCGAGTTTAAACACACACTGTGCGGAGTAAAGATATCGGGGGATCATGGGAAGATATCAGCAGTCAACGTTTTTAAAAAAGTTTTGTCGTATCATGTCGTATCGAATGGGACGTCGATTCTATTTTCTAGTTTTCCTGAAATTCAGGTTTGAAATCAAGAAACAAGTGAGAACAGCGAAGCAGAAAAACGCAGTTTTACCCGTGTCTGGCACTAAAGGTTATCGCGGTCGAAATTAAATTAACGGCAGTGAAATTCATCGGTGAAATTAGCTAAATTAATCAAATCAATGATCTGCTCACAATAACCTGATAAGAAATTCCGCTAAACACAATCTGACTCTTTAATAAACACAAATTAATAAAATTATTTGTGCTAGTAACAACGAAGTTTATATTTTACAGTAATAATCAGGTAGTAAACTGAAATTTTTAATTGTATAAAAAAACATGAAGTTAATCGGATACTGTCGAGAACTGGTGTCATAAGCAATGGTAACGGTTGTTAAATTTGTTGTCAGCAAAGTTGTTGTATCTTGTAAATCTACAGTACAATAACTTGTAATCCGTGGAAGAATCTAGTGGCTGCTTTTACTTGTCATGATCGCACTAAAATTTGCATTAATTAGTCCAAAAGCTGATCGAAAAACAGTGCTTGCACCACCATTTTGCAACTTAAAGTTTGCATGTATTTCGTAACCAACGGACGTATGATCAAGGTCATATGCTGTAACGTTTTGAGCCCGTGTACTACGGTCATCACGAACGTAATATTGTAATGTGTGAAAAATTACAGTACTCTTACGGCTTCCTCCCGCACTATATCGATCGATTGGCAATTTGGCATGAGCCTTTACAATACAACCAGAGAGCCAGTTATTAAAACGCATTATAGTTTTCAGTGAATTTTGCAAATAGATTAGTACCTCTGGACTGTTTTTGTACTGGTGCGTTGAACTACAAATAAACGCGGACGCACCTACTATTCACAATGCAAAGGCCGCTTTGGTAGCTGTTTCTATAAACACCTTCAATCCCATAAGGTCAAAGGCAAGTTTGTCGAGAATATCTTTCCCAACCAGATCAAAACCTGATGTACAGCGTCGTTTATAGCGCGGGCAACGATTGATGACCTTGGCTGCAGAGTCAGTACGAAGTGTTTGAGGCCGCCATCAACTGGATGAAGCACGACCGACTGGCACGCTACCGCACTTCCAGTCCCTCATGGGCTGCATCCGTTTCGCCCTGATGACCACCGATGAGTTGGACCTATGCCTGAAGCCCGCTCTCGTCTTTCAGGAACCCATTGGCATGGAAATGCTCAGCTTTGCCAATCTGTAAGTGCACAGTGAAAATGGCATATGCCACAATTAAGTCATACAGGCATGTATGACTTGTTGTGGCGTATAAATATTTATAGCTAAATGGGCAACTTTCGTAGTGACGATGTTTGTGTTTGATCTACAGCTGCAGAGATAGGCCAAAGGTCACCAAGAAATCCTTAGCGATCTTAATGCTGACATCGCGACTGCAAAATTAGCCTTTATTTGGAACAGTTTATATCTCCGTGTATAATCATGCTAAGTATTGATTCAATTCGACTGATAATTTTAATCCATATAATTTTTATTTGTAAAAGGCTGCAATTGTTGTGATAGCAAATCTGATAAGACGTTTCTGATTATGGTTTACACAGATTGGAATAGGGTTTTATGGCGCTGTATCGATAAGTGAGCAATCGTAGTGTAGTGGCTGCAGCCATAACTGTGTTTGTATAATTATCAGTTCATATTTGTACTACCGTAGTCAGAAAACAGTTCGAATTTTCAAATTCTTTCCTGAATTTAATTTTTTAATTGTCTGACCGGCTTTGCTAATAATGGTGAATGAAATACTTTACAAGAACAATCAATAGTGCACTCAATTCACCATAATATATTGTCAAATAATGTTTCGGTTTTACTGTAAATAATTGTCGCTAGTTAAGTTTGTAATTAGATTCTGATAGATTTGGCCACTTAAAAATGTGGTAGATTGCCGCTGATTTTACCGGAATATTGTTGTTGTCCGTCTTTTGCCGGTGTTTATGTCTTTTAATTGTGAATTTGATACTCAAAATTTTAATAAATAAGCTGAAGGTTGCTTAGTTCGGTCAGAATTAATTTAATGCTGATTAAAAAACTGTTAACATTTCGATGAAGTAGCCTGTTGGTTAATCAGATGTGAGTCAGAACGAAATTTAAAAATCATTTGTATTTGCAGAGCGCGTCTGTATGCCAGCCAAAACCAGAACTGGTCCGATTACGAGCTACCCAAAACGCGAATGAATCCCGTTCGAATGGAAAAACACTACGAAATGTTGAGTTGTGCCGTTGATCTGTAACTAAAACTCCCGCAAACTGACCAATATCCTTCGTTTCCGGATTTTTAGAATTATTCCATATTTTGCCGGAATGTGTATTTTTCTGTCCACTTTCATATGGAAAAAGTGGTAGTATATCAGACTTAATTTTGTTTCTAGGCAGTGCTTTGCCTAATGTGCTTGGAACTCGAAATTCGCGAAATTCGTGTTAATGGTTACAACAATTAAATGCATGAGTTGGTTAATAAGATGTGAGTAATTCAGAATCGTAGTGCAATGGCTGTATGTCGCTTTGATAAGCTCGAGGCTAGCTGGCACATATTCGTATTTGTAAGACATGTTATGTCGCGGTGTTTATTGTATTTGCTTTTTTCGTTTATTTGATTAAATGGCTAATAATTTGTTACAAGAAACACCTTCGGCTGCCGCCTCAGGGTTTCTTGGGATCGGTATTCAGATCGCAGATTCGCAATCCGTATCATATTGATATATAAGGAATATCAGTATAGATTCAAATCGGTATTGGGATCGGTATTCAGAAGTTTTGAAATGCAGTGTGCTGGAGACTGGGATCTGTTTCTGACTATTAGTAGTACTTTTCGAATATCGCATATAGTCGAAAATGAAACAGATAGGCTCCAAGGTCGTGATCGCGATACGGAAACTGATATCGCGTTCGGATGTTGCAACTTTCTTTATAAATTTCAAGCCATGTAGTTTGTGCTTCGAATTTTGATACGTAAGTCCTCAAGAACTTGTTAAGCGGTTTCATACTACTACAGATAAATTATTACCGGTGAATTTCAACACATTTCAAAAAGGAAGTGCAACAAGCAATAAACTGGCGGTATTTGAACCTGGTGCAATGCACAGCGTTCACTTTTTATTTCGTGCTAGGTCGTTATACCCAGTGAAACTTATTCATACAGCATTCTGCTCCCAAATTCCCAATACTTGAACCGTACCTAATAGATCAGCTACTGGTTCTCTAAAGAGTTGTGGTTCAGGCTCTAGTTTCTCTTTCCGACGGTTTCTAAACAGCACTGTTTCTCATGGTTCTTTCTGATAATGGACAGAACCGCGGAGGGAATTTTAGGAACCGATTTTTTCATAAGCAAATTAACTGAAATGTATAAAAACAACGAAATAAAATCCCAGGTGCTATCGATGACGGCTCTCTTTGCTGTTTGCATCGATTATATGGTTCCAACTTAAGAGAACCATAGAAAACCGAATAGATAGAGCCGGTTTGTTCAGTGTTGTTATTGGTTTATTCCGTTCTGCGCTTCAGCTTGAACGTTTGACACTAACAGATCTGCTTTCGTTTTGAACATCAAACCTTTTTGATTCGCGAAATATCCCAAATTAATTATTATATTTAAACCAGCACTTCAGGAAATTTACCCTTTCTGGTAAACCCTTCTGGTAAACAGCTTCTTTTGCTCCGTGACTTATGTTTTCTTCGATAACATAACGCCGTTCGAAATACCCTATTTACTTAAATAACTGCCCCTCCCCCGAAATAAGCTATAGTCCCGGGTTTTCTATTTTTTTCCGAGAGCCTTCTTAAAAAATGTAAAGGTCTCACAAAGGTTACCTTCCCAGAGGGGTTGTTGAAAAAATAAACGCCTGCAAGGCGGTTATTTGAGAACATACGGCAGTTCGAGCGAATTTGCACTAGCAGGTGTCGTTCGGGGTCATACATTTGCACACATGGTCAAAAGGTCGTCTCAGTATGAAAGTGTGCTCATGCAGCAGATTGTTCCAGAAGGTTACCAATTTATTGCGGTAAATAAGGACAACTGTCGAATCGTCACCGTTTGAACGAATCATGAACTACATAATTAGTGGTCGTACCCAAATGGATCGATTAGTGCTATCATTTAGTGTTTAATTGACAACGATGCCAACATCAATCTGTAATTTTGAAGATTTACTGGTAAAACCTGAATTCTCGTCTTGAATATCGCTCATGTTGGGTTCGATCGATCGGTCCGTTGTGCTGAGAGAAATTCTTTCGGGCTTGTTATCTTCAGAAAATTTGGTACCAAACTAATTTCCCGAATGTCTTAATTTCCCAGATTAATTTATCAGTTTTTGTCATTTTTATTCATTGCTAGTCTAGTATTCTGATCCACAACGTTCCCGGCATGACCAGTACCAAAAAAACTGTGTGGGGCTTACCGGTTCAGTTTCCACCAAAGGTAACTCCTCGGGACTAGATTTATTTAAAGATTTTTGACTGATTGCTGATCGCTCGATGAATTTGATCATAACAACGCTTAACAATATTTATACGGTATTAATTATCTGGTTGTATTGCAGCATGTATCGTATTTGTAAGGTGAAAAAATCCTTTTTTACCTGCCCTGCACCGCCTGTGGGTTTATTTCAAAATTAAACATCATGTGTCACCGTTTTGAGTTATGCTCTACCCGATCGTAAAATTTATTCGAGTGGAGCTTGTTTGGTTCGGGAGATTTTGTTATCCCGGGACGGAGTTCCGTAATAGGAACTAGTACTAGATAAATTACTACAATAATGTAAGTGCAAAATTACGAAATCTTTGCTTTCCTGGTTGCAAAATGGCAGTCAGTATAAAGATTACAAGAACAATAATGACAACTAACAAAAAAACAACTAACGTGTGAACATAATATAATAAATCTTAAAAAAGTTCAATAATTATGATCAATTTGTAAGTGTAAAAATTATGATCTTTTCGTTTCCCTGAATCAGGGAGACAAAAGGGACCCTGATTACAAAGTGGCAAACTCCAAGCGCTGATTTCTGGCTTTATTGCAGTTGTTATATATGTGTAAGTAATTATCTAGTAATTATGCAATAATGTATGTTTATTCGACAACAGCCCCGTTGTACAGTACCTTTTGTATTTGCAAGGTAAAATTAGTTCAAAAAAAGATGAACGTGCATCTCACAATCCCAGTATTTGTTACTAGTGTGAATCGTAGTGCAGCGGCTCTTACAGTCGACAAAAACAAATTGTGCAAACGTCTGGTAGATCAAAGTGCTCTTTCGCAGTTCACGGCTTAGATATAACATTTTTTTTTTATTATTCTTTAGATTTATGTATAATCGGACTGAAGCATGGTGTGGAGGAAAAAGTGGTGTAGCTCGCTAAAATCTGTATTCGTACTGCTGCAGGCTATCCACAATAGCATGTAGATAGTTATAACATGAAAAGTTCATACAGGCTTTGAAAAGTACAGGAACAGATTTAAATGGTGCAAAAAAAAATAAGTTCAAAACTTTGCTACGAGAAAGCAGTGCGCACATTTTCTTACTTTTTTTACGGACTGAAAGCGAAGAAGACTGTGTACAGTTGTAGCCACTAGCCAGTAAGCCACTTCACTACGACTAACTTCCACAACAATGTGTAGGAGATAATACGAACGTGGCACGAAAAATTTTAAAGCATGATCATTGCTTAACACTCACCAAATTACGCACTTTAAATACGTGTCATTTCCTAGTGGGCCTCAGAGGCCAGCCAATCAAATATGGGTAACACGCCTTAAAATCGAGACTGAACTGGGAAAGTAAGGTCTTGCGCAAAATTTATGCAACGTTCCTAAAAATAAATTGTTATTATTATTTAAATCTTCATAGACATTGACTTTAACGTGCCAAAAAATTCAACAACGCCAGAAGACCCAGCAAACAAAACAATTAGCAGCCACGCATAATTAGCCAGAGTCAGACTAAATTAAAATCTGCGTATATAAAAACTTCATACAATGAATATCCAAAAGAACCCGGAATGGACTAGCGGCCATCCGTACGTAAGAACATTCTAGTTGTAAAGCAACTCTTTCAATCACTACTGAAGAGAACAGTTATGAAATTACGATAATGGGCGGATAATTAGAAAAGAAATATTGAAAAAATATCGCAAAATACACTGACGAAATTACGATAATGTATGAGTAATGCTCGAAATAAATTCGATGAAATAAATATTCCAATTATGATTATGGCGTATTACGACAACTACCCAGCTACAGCATGTACATAGTTGTGTACATGCATGCAGCTGTGACTTAGTTTTTTTTTACAAATGCATGTCCTTTTGACAGAATCTTTGATGAATAATCACATCTCCTGTATCTTAACGCTACAGTGTATGGATGTTTAAAAAAAGTTTACACGAACGACCTACATGCTGGTACAGATTTAGAGCTGTGCGTTGAATGAGACAAAGAGTCCGGGTGAATCGTAAAGCCACTTCACTACGATAACCATGCAGACTGAAATGCAGTATGCACAATAATAACATTGAATTGGTACATACGGTAGCGCTTTATATTGCCACATGCATACATATGTACTGTATACCGAGTACGCAGTATGCACATCATTTGATTGTAAACCAGTTTCTTATTTAACTGGGAAGTGTTCAATTTCGTATTGTGTTCGTAATAACACAAGTTGATGGTTTCTGTTATTTCCGTAGAATTTATGCGGCTGCTGAAGGTGATCGAAGCGGCCAAAGCGGCGCATGCCCGATGTAAAATGCAGCAGTCTGTAAATGTCTGATCATTCTTATTTACGCAGACTATAAATGTGAAATTTAAATCAATGAAATTTACGAAAATTAATAACGATAATGGCGTATTACGACAGTTACCCTAGGTATCAGAGCATTGAATTACTACTGTTTCAATATATATTACATGACTCAGAATCATTCTATTGACAGTGATTGCGACTTGGTTTTTGTTCGTACAAATGCATATGGATTGCTTTTTACAAAATTGTCGAAGTATCACTCTCTTTTTTGTTAACTCTTTCTTCTAATCTTTTGCTTATTGAACAAAAGCCTAAAACTATGCTGGATTGGCTCAAAAAGAGATGCATCATGTAGCCCAAATTGTTTGTTATTGTGTCGTGTCTAGTGCAGGTATCAGGCGCTCCATAGACTAACACTGGGAGATATATTATAAATCGTAGTGTATCGGCTAACAGAAGCTAAGGATAGAAGTAATGTGAAGCCTGGCGCATGAACTGCATACATTTGTTAAGACGCATCATGCAGGCAACATATAGTATATTTTTCGTTATGCATGCAAAAATAAACTGGTATCTACTGACTACTGTGGTATTTTTGTGTACTGATTTGGAAAGCAAATAGAGAAGTACAGATTAATCGTTGAGATTGCCAGATTCGTTGGATGGTCATTTTTCCTGTGTGAGGAGAGACATAAGGAATGAAAAACATAATTATGTACGAAAAATTGATATACATACCGTTATTCTGCAAACAAGTTCGGCACGTTTTCAAAAGAAGATAGACAAGTTGTGTATCTAGTTGGTTAAGACATAGCACGACTGAAGAGATAGGGCATCTAAAATCCCTTCAGTTCCACTATGGTTAAGATGACCCCTATTGCAGAGTGAATACGAAGTATTTGAGGCCGGAATCAACCATGGATGAAGCACGACCGACTGGCGCGATTACCGCACTTCCAGTCGCTCATGGGCTGCATCCGGTTCGCCCTGATGACTTGGTCCTGTGCATGAAGACCGATCTGGTTTTCCAGGAACCCATTGGCATGGAAATGCTCAGCTTCGCCAATCTGTAAGTGTAGAGTGAAAATGGCATGTAATACTTTTGTGGTTTATATAATGTTTATGGCTATTAATGGACAACTTTAATCGTAGTGATGTTGTTTGTGTTTGACCTACATTTGTAGAGATCGGCTAAAGGTCACCTAGAAATCCTTAGCTTTCTTGCTGATATCGACTACAAAATTAACTGCTTTTGGAACAGCTTATATATCTCGCTAATTATATAATCATTCTAATTATTGATGCAGTTCTCTTAATAATTGTAATCCATATCAATTTGTTTCCAAAAAGGCTGCAATTGTTGTGATAGAAAATCTGTTACGACATTTCTTACTATATATAGTTTACACAGACTGAAATACGGTTTTATGGCGCGGTATCGATAAGAGCAATCTTAGTGTAGTGACTGCAACAGTAACTGCGTTCATGGCCCCCTAGTCATAACTTCGATGACCTTTAGTAATCAAAAAGGGAGTGGACGTGGAGGTTTTAATTTCTGTTAAACTT